>CM055107.1:13530877-13812899 GCA_029204225.1 Diphasiastrum complanatum | reverse complement strand
TAAGTAGGGAAGAGCTGATGATATTGATCTCTCTCTTTAGTCTCCTAAATCTCTCTTTCCTGCTTTTCTAGGGTTAAGTCTTGCTGATGTGATGCTTTTCATAGCTTAGTTTTAGATTAGTTTTGTGGTTGCATTTGTAACTAACACCATGACCAGATAGCTGATTTCTTTACTAAACCACATAGTAAACTCAAGTTTGAAAAGTTCAGAACTTTGTTTGGGTGTTAGCTTAAATAAAATTGCCATTAAGGTGGGGTGTTGAAGAGTAATGCACCCCTTTGGCTTAGCACTAATTCTGTTGTAAGTTGTACATAACTCATGAGGGCATGTTATTAATTTAAATACATGAGGCCCCCCTTTTGTAAGTTAGGTAAATTAAGTGCAAGTGGCCCACTTGTCCACAGTAGCTCACTCATTATGGTTGACACCTAGAACATTCCATGCATGTATTTGAGGTGCTTGGCCTCACAAGGATTTGGAGGACCCATGCCCTCTCTCACATTAGCAATTCGTTTTCTCTTCTAACTTTTGGTGTTGTGAGGGGCTTATGCAATTCTCCTTGTATGTGATGTTATTCCATAGCTAAGTTTCTCAAGCTTTCTTGGTTGATCTAGTATTGCAGTTAAGATACTCCCATAGCTAGGTCTTGAAATTCATCACCTGTGGCATGGGCCTATAAGTTGGCTTTGTCTCTGCTCGTAGCTTTATATGTGCTCACTAGGTGCTCTCGCTCAATTGTGGGAACTAGCATACAAAGGATTGCCCCTATCTAGCTTGGTCAAATTAAGCAAATGTTACTTGATCTTCGTCATCGTGCTACAAGAGGTACCACTGCAATATAGATCATGCCATCTATGTGCACTGGAACTCGTAAAAATTATTGTGTCTCCCTTCGAGAGATTCACCTCCACCCATATGCCTCAATCTTGCCACAAGCATGGCTATAGAAACACTAAAACCCTATGAAACAGGTCACAAACTCAATGCAAAGTGGATAGGTGAGAAAAAAGTAGCTAACACCTCAAAAATCATCAAATCGTAACCCTAACGGTCAATTAGATGCACTCTAAACCCTAGAACCTCGAAAAAACTATTGCAAAGGGGCCTTAGGCACATCAACCACATGAATGCTCATGCCAACCACCTATGCCAAAAGAAGCTTGGGAATATTGCAATCATTCTCTCTGCCTAGCAAACCCTACAACCAATGATAGAAACAAGACTCACTCAAAGCAATGCACTATGGCCTCCAAACAAAGCAAAGGAAAAATAGTGAAAACAAGGTGTTTTTGCTTGCAAATTTCCACACTCAGCTTTTCCCTCTTCTATGAGCTACAAATGGCCTTCTATAGATCACTACCTTCACATATAGAGCTGGCACAACCTATTTAGCTTCCTATTGCTCTTTCCGCAAACTTTTTTTCTCTCTTAGTTCGTGCAGCTCATTAGTCTGGTTTCTCCCGGACGGCCCTAGAAAAAGTTTAGGTTTTTTTTCTGTGCAAAAAAAACGTTCTGAACGTTGTTATGGTGCAACATAGAGACTGTGAAAGCATCCTGAGACTTGACTATTAAAGGTTTAGGGTTTTCTCTCCCCTTCTACTGTTTCGATATTCATATATAATTTGTGTTTGCATGTACTTTCTTTCTTTAAGAGCAATCATTTGTTAGCTGATTTTCTCTCCCTTGTCTCTTTTTCAGTCCCAACGTTCCAGAACAAATCTGCCATGTTGAAATCATCAATAATCCTTTTTCCAGAAGAGGAATGCTGTGTTCCGGTGCAACATAGAACTGTGTCAAAGCAACTGAAACCCGGCTATTATAAGTCTCGGGTTTTCTCCCCTTCTACACCGGTTTGATATGCATTTATTATTTGGTGTTTGCAGGTACGTTCTTTCTTTTAAGCAGTCACCTATCACTTGAATTTGATCTTCCTTTTCCCCCCTTTTTCAATCTCAACTACTCTCACACTTGATCCTTGCAGTTGCTTCCTTTGTTTCTCTCCTATACCCTTGTTCTTCTTCCTCAGTGTCTTGAGTTGTAACCTCCTGAAATAGCTGTTCTGGAGTGACAATTTACCTGCCTTTATAGGTAATTGCATCCTCCCTGTTATGTCTCCTTCTATCCTTTCCTTCTAGCATGTCTGGGCTTTTCTTTGGTGCCATCTTGTGTGGAAAACGAACTAGCATGATGGTCTGAGACAGACAATGACTATTTTACAGTTCTTATAATTTTCCAGAAAGATAAAAGCCTTAACAGTTGCAGGTGAATAAACCTTTTGATAGCAGCCCGAGGCAGATTACTTGTAGAAATCCAACGAATGCGATTTGAATTCTTTAGAACGATTCAAATCCTTAAGAAGCAGTTTTAAATTGATTCTAGATTCTAATCTTTTTTCAAAAGAGTTTTGTTTGCAAGTTTGTATTTGGGAAAAAAATGGTTCCCAACATGTTACTGGATTGCTAATATTTTGTGCATATTAAATAGGATTGTTAAGCATGTGTTTTTTATATAGATTACAAGCCATATATTGGTGCTTAGAATCCTCACATGTATGGGGTATCAATCACCATCTCACCCATCTACCATATGTATCTATGCTCAGTATTATCAGAAAATTTTAGCTTTTAGAGTTGATTGTAACATCCCCGGTGCTCCAAAGCCTTAAAAAATATGACTCTCTCGAAAATTTAACAATTGTTTTGGAAATTGTTTGGCGGATTCGGATCTTTTGGAAACTGTTCTAAGGTTCCTTGGTAGTCAGAATGTTGGATTGTAGCAGCCTCCTGAGTTTTAAAAATTTCTTCACATATTACTGTTAAAGCAGAATCCACTAGATGCTCCAACAATGCCATGATTGATATCAGCATTGAAATCTAGAGTGCTATAGTCCTCACATAAAATCTATCAGATAGATGGGCACACGTCATCCATGGTGCGTCACATAGTTGTGGATGATTCAGAAGAAAGCCTTTTAACCTCTATGCTGTTGCTTCAATTGCACAGATTTAGCTCCTGAGAGGTATGTGTCACACGGTTAGTCTATTGAGTTTTCACAGTATCTTTCCTGAAACCGAGACACGAATCAAAGCATCTGACATATGAAAGCCAGTCTCAAGCACAAGCTAGCTAAACTCGTTAGAGTGCTAAATTTTGTAAGTGCTCTAGAATCCTGTTGGTATTTTTCAGTTACCTTCAAAATATCTGCTAACGCTTTATTAAACAAGAAACCAAGCCACAATCAACAACTAAAAGCTCCTGCAGGATGGACACAGTGGAATTTGGGACCATTACTCTCGAAAGCCAATTGTTTGTTCTTGCTCATCAAGGAAGTAAGCTCTTTACAAATGAATAAAGTGTGTTTGATTTTGTTAAAACCGCTTAATGAAGCAATGATTTATCCTTCTTTCAAAAGGCAACATCTTCAAGTAATCCTCGGAGATCTGGCTTCTCTACCATGAAAATTTGAGATTGTTATTGCTTTCATTTTTTGATAATCCATGTCCAGTGTTTGCTTGCTCGATATTCAAGCAAGGTACACCAAAAAGGGTTTCATGCTAGAAACCACTTTAGAAAAGTGGTGTTTCTTTATCCTCCATCTCAAAATTGGTAGTGCTCCTTTTGCTTGTGTGCCCCTTTTCTCAAGAATTCATGGCTAATTTCACCAGTGTTTTTTTTTGCATGAAATGAGCACTCAGTGAGTTTTAGAGTTGGTAAACTCCCATCTTCCTAGAAGTATCCCAATTCAGGTTAATGGTCAAACTGCAAGGTTCAATGTTTAATGGTACCTTTCGAATCGCCTTTTCGAACCGTGTTTGAATCGGGAAAGAATCGACTTCTCCAGATTCGAACTGGCGAATCGGTTTTAGGGTCCCCCCCCCCCCCCCCCCCCCCCCCCCCCCCCCCCCCCCCCCCCCCCCCCCCCCCCCCCCGTGCCTTAGTTTCTACCCTTCGATTATGTCAAAAAGAAGTGCTTTCTTAGTGTTTATGGGTAACATGTACATTATAATTCGTGATTAATCGATAGTTTGAATCCTGACGTGCACCTCCTGAGTCTTGTTACCTAACAATACCTGTTACCTGTGATTTAGGGTTCTTGATCCATTTGTGGCTCGTAGTTTTAGCTATGATCTATCTGATATCATTTGTGACATTAGCTAGTAACTACCAACTTCCATACATGAGTAGAAAGATTGATCATTGTTACTCATCACTCAAAACATTAATGTCACACGGTACACCATACATATTACAATTTACACTGAAACACTCGAAAAAGCCCCAAAGGCTCTCTCTCTCTCTCTCTCTCTCTCTCTCTCTCTCTCTCTCTCTCTCTCTCTCTCTTTGTGGAAAATGCCAAAACAAAACGGTTTGAACCGTTTAAAAAAAACAAGAACGGGTTCGAACTGTTTTTTCTTAAAAAGTATTTTAAAGTTTTTTTTTTCTTTTTTTTTCTTCCAGTTTGAACCCAAAAAAATGGTTCGAACCGGGCCGATTTGAACGGCGGTTTGACACAACATAGGCAAGGTTCTCTTCACATCCAATAGATAACTTCGTGATAAACCCTCACTTCCTGGGCTATTTTGACATGCAATGCCAGCAGTCCACCTTCCATCCCATCCGTCACCAAGAGTCTGCCCATCATCGTAAATTTTGAATATTCATTCATTTTCTTGTTGCTAGTGGACCTTAAATTCTGGTCTTGTGACTCTTGCTTTATTCTGGTCTTATCCTTTATCTTTTCTTCTTCACAAGGACAAAACATGAGCAAAATAATTTGGAATACATCAAGCATTTAAGTCCTTCAAATTTTCTTTTGACACTTAACACAACCAGTTGCTGGCCGTTCAGTTTTGTCACACAATCTCTGGCTCACAGAAAAGCTCAGAGAATCAATGTTTTACTTAGCAGAACGAAGTTTGTGCTTCCATCAGAAAAATCTTTGTGTTTTTACTTTTTTGAAAGTAGATGCAAGGTCAAGATCAGTTTTCATTTTCAGTTGGCATTTCGTTATGATGTTCGAATGTAGTTATTCATGTCATTTAAGCACTAGTGGCAATGTCAAACTGGTGCCTGCAATCCTTGAGCTTTCCTGCACCAATGTGGTTGTATCATTAGATCATATTGCAGGACCTTGTATCTTTGAGACGTTTTAAATTAAGCTCCTAAACCTTGGGGTGTTGAAGAAACCAAGCTTTATTCTTTTGCATTTATATTGTTCCGCTGCCTACTTGGAAACAGATAGTACCACGTGTTGTCTTGGAAGGGTGGCCACTAGATAATATGCTGGTTGAGACACGAGAAAAGTTGCAAGCAATTCAACTCATAAGTTCGGAGTGCAGGTAGATCCAACGAGATGTATGAGTGGTGATACTATCATTCCTTTTAGCATGTATGGAGTCAAAATGCAGTCCAGATTCTTGACAATGCCCTTGTTTTTCCAATAGAATAGGTATAACTTTTATGAGATATTTTCTATTGACTGCAGGAAGAGGGGATACGATGGCATTGTTTTTGAAGCATGGTCACTTTGGTCTGCATATGGAACTTTGCAAAATTCAAAATTGCGTCAAAAGGTACTTTCTGTAGATTCGCGCGCATTTCAAAACCGTCACTCTGGAATGTGATAAGTAGAATTCAGGATCGCGCACATTTTAAAACCGTCACTTTTGGAATGTTATAAGTAGAAGTCAGGAGGTGTATCTCTATTATGTTATTCATGGTACTAGGCTGCTCGGAAAGTAGTCCATAGTTTCTCTCTGCTAGAGCTTTTAAGTGGCAAATGTTACTTATGTTCTTTGCTGCCTGTATGCCTGTCACATTCAAGGCAATCAAATTATGTCACAATTGCATTTCAGATTTAGTCAAAGCATGTAGTTTCTGAAAGAAGTTGTTTCGATGCTGAGGGCTTGATCAGCTGTCAGGTTATCGCTTCCTAGCACTATAGATTTGATGCAATTGACTCCTGAAGTCAAAGAAGTGGCTTGAATGCAACAATTTTGGAAACTAGAAAAGGGGATGACTTGCTCCAAAGATACTGATGTTGGCTTGTGGCTGATCACTACCTAGAAAGACACTTGCGCAACCCTAAACCTTCCAAATCTTTTGTCTGCAGGCATTGAATTTTGTGCAAGAGCTTGGCTCATCTTTACACAATATTGTTTTACCTAGACAGACTCGTAATATGCAGCTTATTTTTGTCATACCTCCAGTATCCAGACAAGCTCAAGAGTTACGAGACTTTACAGCAGCCGATATGGCATATTTGAAGGATGCGGTCGATGCATATTCTCTTATGACTTACGACTTCTCAAATTCATACAATCCTGGTCCTACTGCTCCACTTTCATGGATGAGAACATGCATCCAATCCGTCATCTCTTTGATTGGTGGGAATGACAACCCCATTGCAGATAATGTCTTGAAACTAGGACCTGTTTCAAACCAAGCTCGCCATCAAGGATCTTTGGGGAGAAAAATGGACAATAACATGTCTAAGATTCTTGTGGGAATAAATTTTTATGGAAATGACTTTGTTTTACCTCAAGGTACACTTAGTTCACTGCCGTTTGCTTTTCTGACGCATAGCAGAATTTATGCAATTCTGATGTATGGAATTTTCTCTAGCTCATACTTGAGTTTTGAAATGTTTATGTTTTGATGGAACTTAGGTGGAGGACCAATACTCGGCCACGAATACCTTAGTCTGTTGAGCTCCTACAAACCAAAACTTTCTTGGGATGGTTTTAATGATGAACATTATTTTGACTATACTGTCGCTCAGGAGTTGCACAGAGTATTTTACCCTTCATTGAAATCATTATCCTTGAGGTTGGAAGAAGCTAAATCTTGTGGCGCTGGTGTTTCCATATGGGAAATAGGTCAAGGTTTAGAGTATTTTTTTGATCTCCTTTGAGTATGACTTACCACACACGATTGGTTTAACTTGTACCAATTGTAATATGCTCGAGTTTTCAAGTACGCTCACAAAAGCTCACAGCTCGAGTTTGTGTTTTTGGAAAAAAAAAAAAGTGAAGCACAGCAAAATACTTCAGTACTGTTATCAGGAGATTGACTGCTGGACACGGGAATACATTTCTTTGCACCTATGGTGAAATCAACATTTCTAGAGTTTTGACTAGCAGCTATGTTTCTCAAAGCAATGAGGTCACTTTGTACATTTTTCTGGCAGAAAGCCTTCCATGAGACATTTTGGCTATGTTCATACTTATAATTAAATATGGGAAGCTTCTGCCCACCAACCAGAGACAAGATAGATGAGGGCATCCTGTAATAGTTATAAGGTTTTCTTTCTCTATTGCATGCTTAGAAGCTTTTGGCAATTCTGTTAGTGGTACATGACATTTTTTGAAATACGACGGCTTAGGTTTTCACTTTAAATGTAAGAAACTGGAGAGCATGGTCTTATGGTTACGTCTAGCTGTGACAGAAAGCACACTGATGGTTTTGCAATTTTTATTTCACTTGATATTTCGATGATGGCTTATAGTTTAGGATTAAAAGCACATAAAAATAGCACCATTTTCAAACCTTGTAGGCATGGGCGTTGGAGTGGGTGTTTTGGCTAGCTTTTCATGATCAAGGGATACATCAAGCATATGTATGACGAGATTTTCAAGGACAAAGATTGACAAAACCATTCTTAGTTATCTGAGCTATTTGGAATCGTTCATGGTATTGTATGGCGCACTGATGCCATATCAGAGTTCCCCTGGTCTTTTATGATTAGGCATATTGCTACGTCAAGTTTTTGAAAGAGTCCATAGAGAAGCACAGAAATTATGTTAATATTCTTAGGAAGTATTTACAGCATATTGTGTTTTAAATCTATCAAAGCGCTCTTGGTCCCTGTTTTATATGACTCACAATGCATGGAGTTTGAAGGAGAGATAATGAATCATGTCTTACTCAGCATGACTATGTTTGTAGCTGATCTGTTTGAGGAGTGGATTGACACGGTAATTTGCTGACTGTTGCGACTAGATGCAGCATGCATATTGTGAAGGGTAGTTGTGGAGGACTGGCGTGAAGGCGTCTCCTCTCACACAGATTTTTATCGGGAGGCAACACTAAAAACTTGCACCAAACGCTATGGTGCACTCCCAACCAAGAATTAGCATGCAGGGCTAAACCCTCAGCATTGAAACCTTCTATCATGGTAATAATATCGAAATCTATGGTAAGAAACCCATCTTACAAAGAACACCGTGAATGAACCTTATATCGAAATACTTTGTTTTCTTCCTTTGTCAAAAATATTGCCTTAATTGGGAAATGCATCTACCGATACTATATTCATTGGGAAATGCATCTACCGATACTATATTCATTAGTATTCATCGTATCACGATCAATATTCAGAGTGTTCACGTTTTAGTATTCACAACTCAATCCACTTCTCATCCAACCTGCTAAAAGGTCAAACACATGTGCAAGCAAAGAAAAGATATTGAGGATGGCGAGTAGTAGCAGCAGTAGATGAGAGAAGATGGTGAAACATAATTGAGCTTGCAAGTAACAAGAGAAGCTATGTATTCTTTTTTTTAACATGATAAAGGATAACATGATTGTAAATAAGGTAAGAAACCACATGCGGTGTTCTCCCGAATTCGCAAACGTTCATCAAGAAAACTAAGTTATCGTGCAAAATAAAATCTTAGCTACTTGGATGCATGTACGAAAGAATGAGACTTTACTTGTAGATTGATCGCCAACTTATTGCATACGACAAAAAAGGCACACGAAGTAGCAAGTACACGCTTGAGACTGTAAAACGGACCTCAACACATAGAATTGACTTTGCAAGGCAAGGCCAAAAAGCCATAAGAGTTACCATAGAAAACGAGATCATGCAATGATTTGTGACGACTCAAAGAATTAGATTCAACCTTAAATTACAACCACCACTTTTCCATTCCAAAAAAAGCTTCCATATAGTAGAGTTGGGTCGATTTGATGTTATACTAGGAATGGAATGGCTTAAAACTTTGGGAGATGTGACAATCAACTTTGATCTAGATACCATAAAATTAAGGTCAAAGAAGAGGAACAACATAAAATAGCTTTCCGAACTGACAAGGGACCTTATGAATTCAAAGTTATGCCTTTTGGATTAACTAATGCTCCTTCCACTTTTCAAGCTCTCATAAATTGGATTTTGAACCTTATCTTTACCTTTTTGTGTTGGTATTCTTTGACGACATCCTAATATATAGTAGAAACATGGAAGAGCATGCAAAACATTTGGACACAGTTTTAAGTATTCTTCAAGAATACAAGTTGTTTGCAAAGATAACCATATGTGAATTAGCTCGAGATGAGGTGGAATACTTGCGGCACATTTTGTCCAAGGAGGGAATCAAGGTGGATCAGAAGAAGATTGAGGCAATCAAGAATTGGAAATCACCTAACAGTGTCAAATAATCGAAAGGATTCCTGGGTTTAGCATTTTACTTAAAATCCAGGACTTTTCAAAAGTTAAAGCACCGCTTACGCATCTTTTGAGAAAGGATAATTTTGAATGGAATGAAGGAACTCAGATGGTTTTCAAAGCTCTCAAGGAATCATTGGTAACAACTCCTTTACTAGTGCAACCCAACTTTAATTTACCCTTCATGCTAGGGTTACAATGGACACCAGTGGCACATGGTTAATTACATGGGATACCAAATGAGATAGTGAGCGAGAGAGACGACATACTTATTTCCACTTTCTGAAGGTCTTAATGGACAAGTTGGGCACTAAATTGTGTTTAAGTACATCTTTCACCCGAAAACTGATTCAGATCATCATAAAAGGTGGGTTGATTGGTTGTACTTAGCTGAATTTTGTTATAATAGCACTCCACACGTGTCAATCGGCATGACACCTTTCTTTGCATTATATGGCCATGAACCGTTTTTGAAAGTGTGGGGGGGAAGAGGGGAGATTTGGGTTTAAAACCTTGTAAAAAAAAAATAATTGAAAATCAAAGGGGGAGGACACTCCCGCCCCCCTTGCTCCCTTGCACGACCGCTGCAGGGCCCTCTAACATCTCGCAGGCACAACACCTCGGGCCGCTGGCCCGGATGGCCACCCAACCAACAAGAACAATCCACGCAAACGAGTTGGGATCCGTGCAGAGGAGCCTCAAGGGAATGTGCGTGTTTGGGCAGCGAACCGGGCCAGCGGCCCGGAGGGTGTCTGCGAGCTCCAGCATCGATGGCCGTGCAAGGAGCGTGGTGAGGGGAGGAATGGCCGTGCAGGGGAGTGGCGTGAGGGGAGCGGGTCGGGGGGGAGGGTGTATCCCCTCCCCCCTTTCATTTTCAAATTTTTTTTTTGTACAAAAGGTATTACAACCCCCCCCTTCCCCTTTTCAAAATTAAACTTTCAATATGAAAAATAAAAAAACTTGCAAGTTATATTATACCAAAATAAAGATCAAAAGAAGACCTATGAAGTGCAAAAAAATTTCAGCCCTTCACAATTTCAAAATTTGAATTTGGGCCTTGCTTATGAGTGTGACATTGTCATTAATAATGTGCTAGGGAGGTATAGTTAGGGTGTGGTTAGTGGTGAGTTAGATTTTGGAGATTTCATCTAGTCCATTGAATGTGCCATGTCATATGGACCATTCCATCTCAATTGTCACTCTTTTATTGGTACACATGTCGTCATTAACACTAATCATAATTAGTGAAGAGGCCCTTTTTGAGTCCCAAAAGGGCCCTAATGGACATACTAAGCTGAAAACTCTATGCAAAAAGCTGGCTCCAAGATTTTATGAACCTTTCAAGATTGTGAAGAAGATCGAAGAGTTAAATGATGAATTGCACAAGCAAAAATGACTCGTATAAGATGTTCAATACCTGCACAGGCTAAAATGACTCGCATAAAAAGGCCGGTACCCTCCCAGGAAAAAATGACTTGCATAAGAAGTTCAGTACCCGCCAAAGATGGGCTTTCTGGGACAAACCCCCAAAAGGCCGAATATTCTAGTTTAAGCTGCAAAATTAGAATTATGTGCAATATTCTTAAGTCTAGAACTAACTGAACTTAAACCCTTACAATTATGTCTTAAAGGCCCAAGTTTAAATGTTAAATCCAGAGTTAACTGTCTCTTTCTCACATTGAAATATCGGTTTCGAGCACAAGATAGATAGAGAATATGTGCAGAAAAGAGATCCGCACTCGAAAGCGATATTGGAATCATAGCGGTATCGGTCTCGAGTGCACGGTGAGAAGGCAGAGTATTTTGCGAAGAGAGAGCGCGCTTGAGAGCGATATTGGGAGTGAAAACCGAAAATTCTACAAAAAAAAATGAAAATTCCGAGGGTGTATATATGGGAAATTGTTGCACGTGTGAAAAAAATGGCTGGTGACACATGTCGGCATCTAACTGGTCCACGTGGATTGTCCGTACTGACTCAATTATGAGGCCACGTGGGTCGGGACATGTGCACGAATCAGATTTGGACACATGTCATTCTACACGTGATAAATGTCAGATCAATCATTGTTTATACGACGAAATATTGATGACGAATCATGCATCGACACGTGTCCTTTTGGAACTCCTCCACACGTGCAAACCGGATATCGATTTCAAGCGCGCTCTTTCCACTGTTTACGCTCCGTTGACTTACTTGCGCCTGGAACCGATACTGCCTGGTCCGGTATCACATTCAAGCGTGCCTTACATCTCATTTTATTTCTGATCTTTGTACAAGCGTTCAAATCCGATATCTTGTTTTGTTATATCTCTTTGGAGCGCACATTGCCTTGAGGTTCTTGTCTGACCTACATTTTGTGCCTAATTTCGATTCTAGTTTGTTTTCTTTTTTTCATGAATTTGGTATTAGTGATAATTTAGTGTATTTCAAATCTCTTCTTTCTTTTATAATCCATCAATTTTCTATTATGACGAATTTGGATTCTTCTGTAAAACCATTGGAACAGTTGCAGTTAGTTGTTCCGCCCGATAGTAAATCCTTGCCACATTGATGTGATCCATGGGTATGCTTAGGGGCTTATTTAGATCCAAAACTATTGGCAGCAGATCTCTATCCCATAAAAAATTTAAGGTATGAAGGAATGATATTAGGCCATAATGATATGCAAAGTACCTAACATGGCGGTCCGGATTTGTATGATGTCTCCGGTAGAAATAGTTGCAATTGGCTACAAAATCGGCCGCTGGTCATTGGCCAATATATTTTATTAGGAACCCTTTCTGGTGCGAATACTTCTCTACGCCTTATGGGATAATATGTTGGATTGACCCGCATGTAAGTTGGTGTCGCGATATATCTCTCGAAAGCATGTGCATTTTCCACTATCATAGCACGTCGCCACTGAGGTTACGGCTCCAATACTAACACTTTCGGCTTGTGAGATTTACATATCGTGAAATCGAAAAGAGTGTACCTGCCTCGGTCCTCCCAGTTTGGATATGCTTTGTTAAACACCCCTGACATTAACATCTGTCGGTTAGGATTCCTCAGCGTGTCGTACCTCTGTAGTTGTGGTAAGTGTGGATGGTGGAGGGTTAGGAATGGTTGTGAAAAGTTCACGGAGGAGGGTTGGGTATTTGCAGAGTAGATAAGCAGTGGATGGTGAATAAGGTTGAGTGTCGAGGTGGTGAGGTGGTTGTTCATGTGGTGGGGAGAGGGGGTCGTCATCGAGTGAGGGTAATGAGGCTTGATAGGTGGTGTCAAGTTGAGTGGCAATGGGGTTAGGCTCTTCAACTGAGATGTCTCATTCGTGGTTCGTGGTAGTACCCCCTTATGTGCTTTGAGGTTCCACCATTGCCAAGAGATACCGTGGATTATCCCGTTGTTGTATTGTGTAGCGCGAAGGTCTAGGATAATCAGTTCCCGCATCCCGTTGTCTATGGTGTTTGGCATGTGTTTCTTTATGCTTTGTGTGTAATGTTGGTAGCTGTTGGCGTAATGTTTTTAGCTGTCCTTCTAGCTCTTCAATCTGTGTGTTGAGCACAATTTGATTTGCTAGAGTGGCCTGCTGCAATTGTTGTGCTTGCGCCTGGTTCGCCATCAGTACTTGACTTAACTTCTAATAGGAAGCGAGAGGTATTATGGTGCTCTCCGGGATTGGTGGTGCCTGGAACTGGTTGAAATCAATCCGTTGAATATTGCCCATCATAGCAGCCTATAAGTTCCTATGGCTTCGTCGTTCACCTTCTAATTGTGTTTTTAGAGTCTTGATGAGATCATCCCTACGTTGTAAGCGAGCTTGAACATCCTTGTTATTTCGGTGCAGCGCTTTGAGGTCAGCCATGAGTTTTCTTTTTTTGTTTTTCAATTGAGCGACCTCTTGTTCTAATTATGTGGAATAAATATGCCATTCTTGTACCTTGTTTGTCAGCTACACGTTTTTCTCTTGCGAGAAGTTGCACAAATTCTGATACTCATTGATTGAAGAGTAGAGGTAATGCATGGCATCACTTTGAGTGTTGATGGCCCGTCGCACATTTTTCGAAAGGTACTGCCACTCCCCAATAGGAGGATGCTGCTGAGAGGTAGGTGCGTAGGATGGTGGGGGATTTTGTTGTATGTTTTGATACAATGTGGTGTACTGTTCATGATGGACAGATTGAGCAGATGGAGGGTGTGATGTTTGAGTAATGGTGATAGTGGAGATGTGTCGGCAGTTGTGATCGTGCTTGTAATAACAACCATACACTTGTCATATAATCCGGGGTTGTAAACATCCACCAATAATGATATTACAGCATGGTACCTGCGCCTAAAAGTAATGAATGGTCTATCAGTAAAGAATAATGGCCACCAAATTCTATACCTAGAGATACGATATGTTCACGGAAACTTACAAGGGCAATCATTTCTGAAGCTCCACTCTATATAAGCACAAACATGACAATAAAAAAAACTTTACGTTTGAATTTCATGCCTGAATATCGGTTCAGCACGTGCACAGATCATTCAAATATCCTTCAGTCATGGCGGGTCACGTGGCGTGCCCCTTGGCGTAGGAGGCGGGGGTGGAGGATGAGGTGGTGGTGGATTTCCGTGGTGGCCTCCTTGCATTGGGACACCTCTGTGTTGTTTGCTTCGTGTGAGCCATTCGCGAACCAATCAGCGTGCGCGTAGAAAGTCAACAGCTGCAGAATGTAGATCGGACGAGCCGATATCAAACAAAAGAGTAAAAAACTAGGCGATATCAGATGGGCGCTTAGGAGTTCGGAACAAGAATATTATGATTGGGTCGGCGCTCTGAACGAATATTGCTTTTGAAAGACAGCTCGGATTGAGACGATTACAACGCCATTAGAAAGCCCTCGACGAGAGCTTTTCAACGACACCCGGACTATGGTTAAAGTGATATTCTCAGTCAAAGTTTTGGGCAGTCAACAATCAATGGTCACCCTAATATCGGATCGATGCGCTGATCCAATATAACTGGTCAACCGCTCACCGATCCGATATTAGGTTGACCGTTGATTGTTGACAGCCCAAACCTTTGACTGAGAATATCTCTTTAACCGTAGCTCGGAACTAGGTCATGTTGGGTGTCGTTGAAAAGCTCTCGTCGAGGGCTTTCTAACGGCGTTGTTATCGTCTCAATCCGAGCTGTCTTTCGAAAGTTGTTGTTTTTCAATATTAGTTCAGCGTGCCCGACCCAATCGTGATATTCCTATTCCGAACTCCTACAAGCCCATTCGATATTGCCTTGTTTTCGACTTTTCTGTTTGATATCAGTTTGATGCACCCGACCTTCTATCTGCAGCTGCTGACTTTCTACGCATGCGTTGATCCGATACTGGGTTTGCGAATGTCCTCTGGTACTAAATGAAATATTCGAATTTTCAAAGGGGATATTCTAGATTCTCCCTTTGGCGTGGAGGCAATCGCTCTACAAAGATTTCAAAGTGTGTGATTGTCCAAAAAACAAAGATTAGCATGGGAAAAGTATGAAGACTCGTATTTGATCCAAAAATTTAACACAACGAACAATGGCCTATACTCACCTGCGCATTGATCCACTATCGACTACTGACTTTCATACTCGGGTTATCGGTTCGATGCACGCCTCCTATATTGCCTCACTGTTGATCTGTACACATGCACATTGATTCAATACTGGGACATCGCATGGCCTACACCAAACAAACTGCTCGTCTTCATCTTGGCCTGCATCAATGGTTCCTCTTGGTCTCCGATTGCGTGTCGCCATTAGTCCAAAATATCTCTATGGAAGTTGAGTATGAATGAGAACAAAGAGAATGAGAGGTATACCTAAGAATGACAAGAAGTACCTAAACTTCAAGATTTAGTTAACTACAGTTTATAACTATTTACGTCAAATCAACCTCGAGTGTACAAATACGGGCAGCAAAAGAGTATTTGGGCAGTAATTGTGGTCCAATCACAATCATTTGTATTGCCCGGCGAGATTTTTGAAAATCACCAAAATTTGGCCGGGAAAGGCAAAAGCAATTTCCGTCCGTCAACCACTGTTACAGTTTGTCACAGATGGACACCATTGATTGGGCCACTTAAGCATTGAAAGAGTGCAAAGTAGAAAAAGCATCTTGACAAAGGGCCCATTTTGAGTTCTAATATCCCCTAATGTATGCACTTTTGTTTGACAGAGAAGGACTCTATCCCCTTCTTTAAATTCCTTCAACTTAATATGGCAGTCATGCCAATCTTGTTGACGTCATTAGAGGAGTTCTCAATATCAAAAAGACCCTTTAAGGAATGCCATGTAGGATGAAGAAAAATATCAAAATAAAACAAACAATATTGCTTATTTGCTTGCCCCCACCACTCCCGAGGCCACCCCAACTCCCAATGATCTAACCATAGTGTCTACAGTCATACTTAACAATTCTAAGCTGTTCACACTCTAACTTGTCAAAATTTGAAATATGACCGCCATCCACAAATTCAAATTAGGGAAAAAAGCATCCCTCCACTAGAGTGAAAATTTGAGTGCCATCTCCAAATCATACTGAAAATATGAGCACCATCTCCACATCGGACTTAGATTATGAGATTATGAGCACATCGAACTGAAAATATGAGGGACAGAGTATATAATATAAATAAAGATAAGTACTTTGTTTGTTTTGTCTTGCTTTATCTGATGACGACATTGTATCATCTACATTTGGATATTCCTAATGATTTCCCATACAGAGATGAGGAGGCAAAGGAATTCCAATATCTGCTGCTGATTGTTCCCGTTATAGGGCAGAAGGAAAAACGAACTTGGATCTTTGGACTGACGGATCATTGTCTCCTCAAGATCCTAGCACATTAACTCATCCCACATTCTCTTCAATAACTAATCTAGTAATATGGATATCCAATGGGAATAATGGATTATTAGGATATTGTGAGAGATTGCAAAACTATGGAAATAAGTTTTCAATGAAAAAAATTTACTTTTGAGAATGTGAGTTGATACGCATATCCTCTTTTTATCAAAAAAGAAATTGTCATGTCCAAAAGACTTTAGAGGAAAATGAATAACTTAAAAGAAATAATGAATCATTACAGAAGAATAATGAATCATTACAGAAGAATAATGATTCATTACAAAAGATAGCGTTCGATATCAAATAAGAACTAGATCGAATGCAAGCAATCTTACAATCTATTCATATGGAAAACTTGCAATTACTGAAGGATGTGGAAGAGGCTAAGAAGGAGGCTGGGACTAAGAAGCAAAAGCGAGAAAGTCGCAAGGATATTTAGACCCTTTCAAAAGGAGGTTAACGGAATAGAAGAATTCGAGCATTCAAGTAAGCATACTCTGATTTTTTTGTAACTTGATTAGTGACATATGGTTTTATTTCTGCTACTATGTTGTTCTCCTAACTATCTAGTTTTTTTTTGCAAATCTGCATTAGTATCTCATCAGAATATAAAGGACTGCATCAATTGGAATGTCGTTGGGCTCAATATTGACAAGCAAATCCACTGAGTGTATCATGATGAACAATAGGAGTTCCAATGTAAAGTCCAAAATTGTAGAGTCTTTGATGTTAGATCTAGACATTCAAATTTTTTTAGATAAAACGATAGTTCAGGGTGCTTGTGATTTTGCTGGTATTAGCAGAGAAGCATATTTAACAATATTTCAACTTATTAGGGATTCCTTTAAGCAAGTTCGAATTAGAAAAGTCCCTATCCCTAGGTCATTTCACTTGATGACAGAGAGGAATACATTGAACTTAAGTATGCATAAAATCATTGGTACCCCATTTCATATAGAGAAAGTGTATGAAATTGATGGAAGATCCATGTCATATAATTCATCAAACAACTTCTTTGTTGATCTAAATCACTTGTTAACATACATGGTCATATAACCTTAGAAAAGGTGAATGGTAAAATAATCATAGTACTTAAGTTAGATGAGTCAGAGATTGTGAAAGGGCAGAAGATGGAGAGAGTTAGTATAACTCTCATGAATGGTGCACTATCACAAATAGTGGACCAAGTGTCCAGTCAGAAAATGATATATGGTGGCTGGCAGCTTTTTAGGTAATTATTTTCTTTAAACTAAATTTAATTCCGTACCCTGGTTCATAATTCATATTTAACTAAATTGGTTTTATGCATTGGACAGGTACTGAAGGAGAATCACGATATATTATCATGGATATTCTCTAGAAAATCTTACCCTCGGATTATCAAGGACCATATGGAAGGAGGATTGCTCAGAGTTTCAAGAGTTGGAGACTTCCAAGTTGAATGGCACTTAGCAGGTGATTTAGAAACACTGAAATGCATGTATAATGTCTCTCACGGTGCTACATCTAAACATCCTTGTTTATACTGCATGAAAATGGCAAAAGATGTAACTAGAAGTACATGAATTACTAGAGAAAATGCAGATCCAAAATGGAAGCCAATATTGCCTATTCCCTTGAAAAATGTGCATGTTTGCACTCTTCATGTAGAAGTTAGGATAATAGTAAAGCTCGTTTATCTTCATATAGTTTTTGCATGGAATAGTAAGCCAGCATCAGTTGCAAAGGAAGCTATTTGTCGGTTAGAAGATGTTTTATCAAAAGCAGGACTGCATAAGAGACATGTCAAAAATCAAAAAGATGAAATGCTTTTAGGAAAGAATGGGAATATGCCAACTAAACCAAGCATAGGAGGAGCAAAAGCACGTCTATTCCTATCAAATCATACTGGTAAGGCTTCTAATATTCAACACTCAATCTGGACAGATACTATTGCTGCCATTCAGAACTTCAAGAAAGACGGCAAAACTAGAGTACTAAAAGTTGATGTATGGAGAAAGCTTGACAGTATGATTAAGATATTAAGAAAAGACAAATTTTCTGATACTGATAAGAGAGCTTTACAAAAGACTTGCGTCGATTTTGTTGATGCAGTATCAAAAGCATGGGGAGAAGATCACATCACTCATTACATGCTTAGTATGCATTTCTCAGAGTAGCTATTAATTAAATTATATATTTTGATCGAAGCATAAGACTGACATAACGATTTTGACATGTGCAACACATACTAAGAAATCATACAACATTTTTTGCAAACACACATGGAAGCTTAAGTGTCTGGTCATCACAAGGGATGGGGAAGTCACATTGGCAAGCACGGCAACATTTCATCGAAATACACAGCATGGAGGAACCAATGAAAAACGAAACTATATTTGCCAATTATTTCAGTGGTTCTACCGAAGAGTTCAAATTCGATAGATCACAAAATCTTCAAATTACGACAAATTCAGAAAAGCTTGCAAATTTATTGAGCAACATAGAAGCTAAAAATTTAGAGATACAAAGTTGCTACAAATGTAAATTGTATTCACAATTTTCAATATATACAAATCATCATTCAGAGGTATCTGATTCATCCTCTTGTCCAATTGTTTTGTGCTATCATGCAGTAATTCTCTACTTGCATATGCATCCAGAAGATGCGCATTGTCCTTGTTACCACTCAATTCTATATATGTTGCATACAATGAATAATTGGAACTCCTTAATGGTACATTCCCATCTACAGATCCTAATATGTTCAAAACATAAGATCTCTTCACAAAAATTATTTTATTTGCTCTCGCAAATTTATGTCCACATAATAAGATAAGGCTTTCACAGCCATTATCATTGTCTCTCCAACTGGACTGAATTTGGAATGAGCAATTTCATTATTTTGAAAGTGCCTCAAGTAGTGGCCGTGGCCACTATCCCTGTGGAAAGATGATGAATGTTGACTGAAGCCCCCTCGACGAGTAGCAAAGTCAATGATAAAAAGTGTATTCTGCAATTACAAAATTGGAGTCTTTAGCACAAATTGAATTCTGTAAAACACATACATCAGATAAACAAACGTATCATAAAACTTTTAAGCTTATGCATTCATCATCATCTACTGCAACTAGGTCGGGATGATTCATATTGTGACCACCAATTGAAGAAGAGTTATCAGCAAATTTCATAATCGATGGACGAGGGAATCCTAGCTGGGCTTGGAATGTAATAAATTCCTCATCAGAAGGCAAACTTTGTCCATGAGCATCCATTCACTATTTCTCTGGGCTTGTGATGATCCATTCAGACCAACATGGCAAGACCATCCCATCCACCGTCCAAGTTGAAGAAAAGACTTCCTAGGATTGATGCACCAAAGTACAATGGAGAATCATGTCCAACACGATTTCTCCAAGATTTCAACAATGCTTGTAAATTCTATGGGGACGAATCGGACACCGAAAAGGTAGTTTATTCCCCATGATTTTACAAGGCGACACAAAAGAGTGGTTTTTAAACCTTGAAGGCCCAAACAACACGTCTTGGGAGACCATCACCGTAGCACTAATCAAACAGTTCAAACCCTCCAAACTGACGCATAGTCTCTTCATCTAATTGATGCATATCAAGATGCAAAGTAAAGAATCTGTGCACACCTACATCGAGCATCTTAAAATAGAGTGTGTTGATGATCATGTAACTGAGAAAATGGCCATCAAACTTTTTTTAGTTGGTCCCTATCCAAGGCCGTTAAAAGAGAATTGACTCGTACGAGCAATTGAAAGATGCGATGGATGATGCCACCCATGAAGAAGATGAAGGGTTTAAAGAGGACTATGACTTTCGCGACAAGAGGGGAAAGGGGCTAGTTAAGCAAGAGACTTCCCACATGGAAAGATCATCCTCATCTAGTGAGGTTGATATTTTCCAACACCTTGAGGGTTGGAAAAAGGCACAACAAGTTCAGATGGAGAAGCTAACCTCATAATTCCAAAATGTATTGAAGGATGTCACTAAAAAAACTTTTCTAGTCCGTGAGAATGTGTGGTGTCTTATTTGTTCTCAAAACCACATCGCCAATGAGTGCTCGCACGTAAGAACATATTTTTCACAGGCAACACGACTTATGTATCGCCCTTATAGGCCATGTGGACCTCAACAATATGCACCAAATTACAATCCAAATCCATTTGCGTCGAGCCAGGACAATACCAACCCAGGCCAACAGGCCCAGTTCCTTATCAACCCAGAAAACCATTTGTAGTCAATCAGCCTGCACCACATGTCCAATATCATATGGTTGATACTACCTATGTCGATCATGCTACCTATTATGTCGAGAATCCCGGTGCCAATGTTTATCAAACAGAGGCGAGTTACTCTTATAAAATAGCACAGTCTGGATACGAGCAACCGATGCCAGTTTTATGTGGCTGTTTTGTGTGTGCGAGATGACATCCTAGCATTTGTTGCCCTGATAAATTACAATATCCACCTCTTTGTGAAAATTGTGGCATGGCGCACCATATCAAAGACTGTCCAAAGCGACCTAGTCTTGCATCTCCTATTAACTCTATCCAAGTAGAGACAATCTCAATCAAAGTCATGACTCGAGCCCAACACCGGCAGTCTAGCGAAGCTGCAACAAAACGAACCAATAAGCTCCCGCCTGCTCCGTCCAGTGACAGAACCACACCAATTATCTATCCTAACCCCGACAAGGAGATCCGTTTGAGGGACAAATATCAAAAGCTCATCCATGAAGCTCATAATAAGGATGAGGCTATAGTCACACCTAGAGACCTAGATAACCCAACTATAGAAGGAGCCGAGATATGGGGAGATTTGCTTCAAGCAAACATTACTCTCCCATTTGGAGTACTCTTGAAGTATACCGAAAAATGGCAAAAAGAGTTGTGCTCAGTTGAAGATAGCATCCCATCACCAGACCTCCCTGAGGTGCCCCTGCATCTGACTAACCCTGCAAGCGACAAGGGAAATATACGCATTCCTACAACTTACGAACATTCCCACGTTGTCTTGGTAGTATCAGATGGTGGATCGGGAGTAAACATAATATCCACATCCCTGATGAAGGAGTGGGGTCTTCAATGAACCGGCCGAACTGTCAACTTTGAATGGCAGATCAAAGTGTGGTAAAACCATTAGGCCTAATACCAGACATAAGATTGAAACTTGGAGGTTTGAGCTTCATGCTAGATTTGGTAGTGCTAGATATCCCTAGCAACGCCTATTCCTATGAATTACTCCTAGGTAGGCCATGTCTCTCTAACGCACTCATAGTGCACGATTGGAATAGAGAGCATGTTACATTTGGCAATCGAGAAACATCAGTCACCATCGACTCTACTGGTAAGATCGAACCCGCACGTATCACCAAATACGGATCCTCTACCACATAGTCTATTCTTAAAAATTATCATGACATCGAAGAGAAGGGCCACTATACCAAGGCTACGAATATTATCAACTGGAGCCACAGCTTGGCAACAATCAATTGTGTCAATGTAGAACATTGCGAGCTCAATACACATCACACCGATAGCAATGAATCTACCATTGTATGACAAATCAATAACCTTGTATATTGATGACGAGAGTCTTTTATGCTCTTAAGAGTTTGATACTGACTCCGACATGGCCGATATTATAGATGTAGCTATTTTGCGCTTCATGGATGCCATTCTCCCACGGCTATTCTTCATGGATATACAGAGTGACCGTAAATCCTAAGTGGACGGATGTACAGAGAAAGGCATTCCAGCAACTCAAAAACGCCTTGACAACTGCTCCTATCTTGTGAGCTCCAGATTACATGAAGGAGTTTCACGTCCACACTAATGCATCGAAGTTTGCCATCGGTGCAGTGCTAACTCATCCAAGAGAGTACAAGAAGGACTATCCAATTCATTTCCTTAGTAGGCAATTAACATCTGCGGAGATAAACTACACCACAACCGAGAGGGAAGCATTAGCGATGATTTATGCCATCCAAAAGTTTTGACATTATCTTCTAGGTAAATCTTTTGTATTTTTCACAGGCTCACAATTTCACATTTCCCTGCTGTGGGATTCTCTATTGGAAAATATTTACGGATCTCCTAGTCAATATCCTTATGTGTGTTGCTGGCAGAATTCATCTTTACACAAAATATTTACGATATTATTATCTGTGATTTTTATAAAAATTACAATAAAGCTTTAGTGATCACTGCAAAAAATCATGAAGAATGTCATTAGATAAACAATACAGTAATTATAAGTAAAGAAATAGACAAGTAATGAATTTGACAAGTAAAGAGATAGACATACTTGGTATGATATGGCATCAAAAAAAACTTCACAGCAGGTGAGCAAGCACCAAGGATACAGTGCGACAAAGTGTCGTTGTTGTCCTTGATGCCTTGCAGGAAAAATTGCTGAGAAGTGCCACATCTTTCATGGAATCCCTTGCTATATCATATTGCAGTAAGGGGAGACCAGCCTCAATTACTAGATCGCTAATAGAGGCCCTTCTATCCTTCATCTGCAAGCAATCAGGAATTCTAAAATTAAGAGTAAAACTAATCTCTTCTATTTCGAAGAGGATTGGCATGTCGATACTATCTATCACATCTGAAATATCTTTCTTAAAGTTTAAATAATCATCAGAATCTAAATATGATACAAGTTTGACATTAATGGGAGGAGGCAGGAGAGTATCTACAATGGTGGAAATGTCCAAAATTTTTGCGGCTGAATCAACCACAGTATCAAGAGCTACAATATTTACAATTCCATCATCTCTAGATGTGGAAGCTTGGAGGGTCATACGTCGGACCTTTTTGGGAGCTTGAGAAGAGGATGGCTTGCTCCTTGGGGCAGGTTGCTTGTGAGGCCTTTTGGTGGGTAGCTTGGTCCTATCAAGGGGTTTGTCCCGGGGAGAATCGGGTTCACCCTTGTGAAGTCTTCAAAATCTCTCCCTCATTCTATATAGGATTTGAAAATCTTTGGGCATTACAGTCACTCGCTTGGCATAGATGAAAAACAAAAAAGAATCCTCAAAAAAGAGAGCCAAATAGTCCTTTGCGGACTCCTGTAAACACTACAATGCTCCAAGTGTGATCCTGACAACACTTTGCAGATTATCTCGGGTAATCAGACACACAGTTCTGTAGAAGCGGGCTCTGGGTATCAGGAGCAAGGTGGATCTCTGATATTTCTTAATCTCAGAGAGCCATCTGCTCTTATTCAGCCTGGTCTACCGTGGAGGATTAACAACAGGGGTACTAATGGATACAGCCCCAAGAGAGAAGAAATCCCTCCGATTATGTTTGACCCTAGACATGCTGCAGCCTATGACGTATCACTCTTTTTGGTCATTTTTTTGTTATCTATGGAATCAGTTTAGATTAGTGAATTGATTAAACTGAGTTTATCAGTCGGATTGATCACAATATTTTCACTAAGTCTAAATTATCTCCCGGTGACAGATAAGTTATAATTGACAGAAGGAACCGCAATGAATTACAAACAGTTCTTACTGTGTTTCTTTTAACTTTTGGAGTTGGGAACTCCCAAATTGAAAGTTAAAATTTGAATTCAATTACTTGTCTGATAGTTTTCTAATCGATGTTGATCGATAGAAATCAGTCAAGTGAACGTTTGTACAAGATACTCGTTAAATTTGATTAAAATCGTCAAACGATATGAAATAACTAGGTTGAATGAGTGGCAATAGTATTTTTTATCTAGCAGTAAATCTGGTAGGATACAGTTCAAGAATTATTAAAATCCTATTGGTGGGATTTCCATTTATGTAATTTCATAATATGTGTTTGGATAGGTTTTGTCAATATTAACGGAGTAATGCCATACCAGTCAATAAAAAGAAAAAACAGTCCAATTTTATTGGAAAATTTGTAATAATAGGAATTACATAATTGATCTCATTTCCAGTAAAATCCTATGCTGAATTACATTCAAAAGATCAGAATAGTACTATTTCATATACTAGTAAATGATTTTTGATATATCAGATATTTAGCCCAGATATAGGACATAAATGAAATTGTTTTGGACTTTTTCCTACAGTAATTTGGATTTTAAACATTTACTAATGTCATTATATCTTCTTGGTATCTAAGTTGAAGAGATTTTTAGGGAACTGAAAATTCTAAGGAAGGAAGAAGAGTGGACATCTGAGGTAGTAAGTGTGATCGAGAAATGTATTTCGCTATTAAGATTTTGGTAATCCCTTTAAATAATTGCTTAATACTAGTTATTAATTTTCTGGTTAGAATTCATTCAGTTGAATTTGTAACTAATATCTTTGTAACCATTGATTATCCGCAGTTTTAGATGTCAATTTCTTTTGTCTAAGTCATATAATCAAATGTGGATTTTGGGTATCCATCTGATAGGCATGCCAGTCATCCAAATAAATGGATTCTCCAGTGTTTGGGAACTTGCGATATTATTATAGGATAGCTAGATGATCAGTGGATTTCTAGAATATCAGATAAGGCGGTTAAGGATTTTCTGGAAGGAAAAGCTGATGGTATGGGACATCAGTATTTTTGGAAAGAAAATTCTAGGACTGTAAAGATCTGATGATCAATGGTGTGTTTTAGTACCTAGTCGCGATATGGGAAAGAAGAAAACCATTCAATCAAATGTGGGGTGTTTTGAAAAATTTTGAGGTTTAATCTAGATCCCAATTTGGTATCTCATTATTTAAAAGATCAGAGGGCCCCAAATCTATTTCTCACTTTCTTAATTAATCATTTACTTTTTAATAATTTCTTATAAGACATCACACTATTTATATGATTGTTTCCAACATGAAGTTATTCTTCTGAAAGACTGTTATATAAGTTACTACTTGTGTGAATAGACTTGGAATTCAGATAAATTCTAAGGTTAATTTGTTTCAATTTTTTAAACCTAGAATATCTCTGTTGCATAATGAATTTCGATGGAATAGTAGCTTCTATCACTCAGAGTGAAAATATTTGAAGGAGAAGTCTTGTATGTAATAAGGTGAATCCTTTAGTGGAAGCACTTATTACTGACTTTTCTTGGATTTAGATATTTTCATATATCATCTTTCCAGTTAATTTTTATGGAAATTTATAATTTCTTTAAAAGGAGGGGTAAAGTGGTGGGGTAAATTTCTATTTGGGAATCTATGGGTTGCATAGTTTTCGGAAAAGAGCCAACTGTGGTACAGAAATGAGATTTTTCTGGAAGTAATTTCGGATAGATTTAGAGTAAGATGCCCAATTGGAACTTTTTAAATATGAGGAATTCTCTAGGGATTGTGTGGACAATCTAGAACTAGACCAAGTTTGAAATTTGAATCATTATCTATAAGTAGTTCAGTAAAAGGTCAAAAGTTACTAATTCCATTTCCATTTTCATTGAAGTAAGTTTGATCAGAATTTAAGTCTGAGAGTTTTGTATTGGAACAACCTAATCTTAGTTTTAGTACTAGGATCAGAGAGGGGTTACAATTTGTTTGTGTGAAAGAAATTATGCTATTAAAAGAAATTGGATTGGAAAACTACTAAGAGTGAATTTTATTCGTCTCAAAGATTTCCCGGATATGTTATTTACTCAGGAGAAATAGAAAATATTTTGTAGCTGAGTTACAAGATCTCAGTGAGATATGTGAGTAACATATGTGGGTTCTGGAGGAATTTTCCAGATAAAAATGTGTTTATGTACTGGGTCATAGTGAGATTATTCACGTATGTGCACGATTAATCTTGTATGAATCTACTGTGGATTCCTATAGATGGTTAAGTATGGTTTTGGATTCCAGGAAATCATGATTGACAAATCATACGAATCTAAATATTTATGATTGACGGATCATAAATAGATACTTAATTATTGTCAGAGGATTATAAGGAATTGTAATGATTCTTAAGTGTGATGATTAATTCTTGATCTATTATTTGAGTAAGAATTCAGATCAGTGTTTTGAATCTCTCTACTCTAGTATTTTATTTGAGAACCTATGGATCTCACGGATATTCTCACAAGATAAATATTTTATTTGTGGAGAAATTAATTTATCTAGTGGATGCTATTCTGCTACAGTTTATGGTCTACAGATGCTTGAGTATAGTTCTTCATTTGATTGAATCTCCAGTTATCTTAGGAGACAGACAAGTCTATTAAGATGAATGAATGCTATTTTCTTGCATTTGGTGCTAGAAATACGAGCATTTAACTCAAAGGAGTTCTGGGATACTCAAAGTTGAGTTTTAATCATTCTATATCTTAATGATTCTTCTAGAGATTCTAATTGAATGAATTATCATATCTTAGAATTTGGATTCTAAGGATATTTGTAGTTGAAAGCTTAATAAATTATCTGTCAGAGTTGTGGATAATTTCAGACTCTAATTGTAATTATTTTATTATTTCTTTAACTTTAATCTCTTAAGTTAGGTTATTTCACCCAATGTTTCATATAAGTGCTTTACATGAAGGTGATGTTACTAACTTGTGATGAATGTAACCCATATGGAAAATTTATCGCTTAGTGTACTTTTCAAACTTGAGTTGTACTCCAGTGCAGAGATTGTCTCTGAGTAATTGTTTGATATGAAAGTTAGACTAAGGATAATGATTTTTTCGGTTAATATTGAAAGTTAAAGGAACTGTAATTTTTTACTGTTTAGAGAGCTTCTAAGGATAGAAGCAGTTTAAGGAGGGAAGTGTAAAAATTACAGCAAATAAGGATCCTAAAACACTTGAAATGATGAGGGACACAATAGATTATGATTTCATAAGATTAGCACAAGTTGAACCATCAAAATCCATCAAAAATCTATGCTTGAACCTCACTAAATGGCCCAAATCCTTGAAGAAGGCTTCACACGTGTGAAAGTACGGCCTTCCACAGTCTGAGTACTGTACACCAGACCTACATTCAATCCTATAATCATTAGTAATCACAAGTACTCAAACAATTATGAACATAGAGAGCAATTGCACCATTATGAGAGAAAAATCATGAAATTGCTTGATTGATTTTGGTGAGACATCATCACCTATATATACATGATCCATCACGGTTTTGGGCAGGTATGAGTAGCCCTAAACCTATCCCTAATGCTAATTTTTGTGGATCTTTCATCCCTACCAAGTTAGGGTTGGAATCTTGGAGATCCCTCAACAATGCAAAAATTACCAAAAATAGCTCCTATTTTTTCTCCCTTGTATCTAAGCATAATTTGGACTCATTCCAAAGGTTCTAACACTTAGGTCTACTTGAGAACATCCTTATGAATGGAATCCTATGCTATTTGGCACGTGTGACAAGCCACATCATGACCATCTAACTATTTACAAGTCATATGACCAAAACTAGTCAAGCTAGAATTGTGAATTTTTAACAGGAAGAATGTTATGTCCATGGCTAGTAAGTAGGACAACTCAATATATTGCTAGTCTTGGATACACGGTACTCCAGTAAATCAAACTGTTAGTTATGCCACGTCATACTGGATGTGACTCGAAAGTAACTAATATCCTTGTGAGAATAAGAACACACTAAATGGAGTTTAGACAAGGTATGAGATAGTGTATGCATGTGTAGAGTTATCAATAGCAATTCTATGAATAGGTGGTCCATGCTTAGGACTCTATTATAGGTGAATCTATGTATATGGAGCTTAGGGCTATGCATGGCTATGTGCCCAGGTTGCTTTTGGCTCTATATATTGGGTCCAAACTAGCCCTACTCCTTATTGTGATCATTGATTCATTGCCAGGGTTTCACTCTACATTCATGCTTCTTATTCTTTGGCTTGGGGGTGAAGCTTCTAGAGTTGATTGGTTGCTTCTACTTGGTTGAGTGCTTGCTCTATAGTGTGTTTTTCCATTGTGTGTTATCTTGTAAGCAAGATCTTAGGGAGCTTCCCTAATAATTATAGTGAGCAACCTAAAGATTCTACCTTCAAAGTATAGCGTCACATTGCTTATTTGTAGGATGAGACTACATATTCTACAATATATACATGAACTTGGCATGTCTTAACCCGTTTTTCATTTGGATAAACTCAACACTTCCTATTGGCAAAAACAAAGCGACTAGAAATCATGATACTTGACTATTCACCACTTATGGAAATAGTAAAATTTCTTGGATTAGTTAAAGAACTCCTTAAATACATTCCGAAAGCATACGGGGTGAGTAGCAGTTGGCAGTTGTAGTTAAGTTGATAGAAAATTTCAAAGAACATGCTAGCTCGACAAACGTTTCAGTCATGAAAATATCAATAGTTATCACATGATTTATTCCAAATTAAATGACCTACTTGCAAACGTTTATGTTGTGAGTTGTGCTACCAAGGACAAACTCATTCTTATATCGTGAGTTGTGATACGGAGAGGACAAATTCACCTCGTATAGTTTCCTAGTCGATAAAAAAAGATAGCATGTAAGTATAGACGTACAAGAAGCATTTAGGAGATAATAAGAGAGATGAAATTGAGGTGCTATGAAATTCACTTTATGATTTGAACATTATGGTAAATGAGCTCTTGACAAATCTGTTATAGAGTCAAAGCTTGCACATGAGCTGAGCTGATGTTGAGACAAATCCATTGTAGGTGCCTCTTATTTAAATAAAGTATCATGGATTAGGTCTAGACCCAATGCAAAAAAGCATAAAAACTTGTAATAAACACTTCGATTCTTAACCCTTGAGGGCTGCTTTTATCATGTCTATTTCCTTTTGTGGAAGATTGAACGCTTTCCCCAGCACATCATCGCCAATCGTTGGATTGGATGCAAACAAGACAGTAGGGAGCAGACTGGCTCCTGGATTCTGGCTGTCCAAACCTGACAGTGAGAATGCTTGACTGTCTCCCACGTTGATTATGAAGTGAACGAGACCCCTGGGGAACACGGTGAGGTCTCCCGGGTACAAAGTGTTTGTGAAGAGGGTGGAGTTTCCATTTGAGAAGAAGATTTTTCGAAACAGATGAAAAAAGTAGCAACAGGGAGCAGACGAGATTGGCTTTTGCGGAGCGGAAAAAGGCAGATGAGTAAGTAGAGGCAAAAGGGTCGATACTTATAGGCAAGAAGGAAGCTAGCTGATTTGTTTGAGGAGTGGATTGACACGGTAATTTGCTGACTGTTGCGACTAGATGCAGCATGGATATTGTCAAGGGTAGTTGTGGAGGACTGGAGTGACGCGGTAATTTATCGACTATAACGATTACATTCACAATTGTGATTATCCAAAAGCTTCTTCCACAAGGAAAAAAAAGTCAATTCTGATCGCCTACAGATTTTCATCTTAGACAATATAGTTGAGGACCACGTGGTAACTACACCGACTGACTTGTCAGATGCATGCATTTAAATCTTCCATTGAAGCCTGCTTCCTTATGTCTTCATGGAGACTGGATAGGGATCATGGTGTAGTGCCAGATGCCCCCACTTTCCTTTGTATTTTGGAGACACGTCAAATTTATAGCAGCATAGGTATGCATACGTTACCTATGCTGAAGGCGTCTCCTCTCACACAGATTTTCCTCTCACACAGATTTCTTTTTGGGAGGCAACACTAAAAACTTGCACCAAACGCTATGGTGCACTCCCAACCAAGAATTAACATGCAGGACTAAACCCTCAACATTGAAACCTTCTATCATGGTAATAATATAGACATCTATGGTAAGACACCCATCTTACAAAGAACACCGTGAATGAACCTTATATTGAAATACTTTTTTTTTCTTCCATTGTCAAATTTTCATGATCTCAATAATGTACATAGTAGTTATTCAATGGTGTCATAATAACAAAACCTTCAAAATTTATAAATATTGCCTTCATCGGGAAATGCATTCACCGATATTATATTCATTGGGAAATGCATCTACCAAATTAGCTTCTAAAGAGAGTAATTTCTTGCAATAGAAGTATCCATCTCACGATCCTTCGTGATAAACTTGGTTTGTTTAGCAACTACTTCAAAACAAATGATCAACATAGTAAAAGAATGGATACCCAAGAAAATAATATTGAATTGTTTTTATTTTATGGAGCTTTCTTTCATATCTCAATGATTGTCTACATACAAAGTGACATGAGGCAATTATTTTCTGCATTGTCCTCTCGATTAAGCACTATACATATTTCAAATGAAGATGTATCCGCAACATTCATTTTCTAAATCAATTAGTTGGTCCACTACAACATTTTGGAACATTTCGGGCCCTAACATCAAGGCTTTTTGAAGCAAAAATAAAAATGAATAAGTCCTTTTATGCTAGTATATCCAACGATGTATCCCTTGACAATAAACCCTCAAAATTTGCATCGGGCCTCGAGGAATCCCTAGAGTATTTTTGTCTCATTAAAAAGAGTTTTTTCCAAGGGATAACGTATATGATCCAAGTACAGAAATCTATTGGACTCATGTGACTGCGATACATGGGACTGTGATACCTGCATGCAACAAAGATGAATAAGTTTTTTGAGAAATGTGGTGAGGATGAATAAGTTTTTTTTATGAATGTAGTGAAGTTAAAATCTATTTTGAAGCCATACCTCAGAAGCAACATCCCAATTGATTCTCACTTCTTGTCTCTCCAATAATTCGAGTAATGATTGCATATTGTTAGCATATGCATGCTTGTACTCCTCCTTGGTGGGATACTGCTTTATGGTGGATTTCTGCATAGTCAGACAAATACACAAATATTTTAGGATAGTACAAGAAGATTAGCAGATATAATTAATGAATTTCACAAAAATCACGATTTATTATTTATGATTGAATATTCGCAATTTCAGTATTTAGTAAAGTTGATAATTTTTATTCACAATTGCACTATTAAACATATTTCACAATCAAAGTATTCTGCGTTTCACAATCAATATTCAAACTTTCACGATTAGTATTCATAGTTTCATGATCAATATTCACAGTTTCACGATCAATATTCATAGTTTCACGATAGTAGTCACAGTTTCAGGATCAGTATTCACAGTTTTACGATTAGTATTCATCATATCATGATCAGAGTGTTCAAGTTTTAGTATTCACAACTCAATCCAACAACTCCTCATCCAACCTGCTAAAAGGTCGAACACGTGCAAAAAAAGAAAAAGATATTGAGAATAACGAGTAGTAGCAGTAGTAGATGAGAGAAGATGGTGAAACATAATTGAGCTTGCAAGTAACAAGAGAAGCTAGTAATCTTTTTTTTAACATGTCTATTCTTCAGACACTTGCATAAAATATAAAATGATTGTAAAGAAGATAAGAAACCACATGCGGTGTCATCCCGAATCGGCAAACGTTTCATCAAAAAAACTAAGTTATCATGCAAAAAAAAATCTTAGCTTCTTGGATGCATGTATGAAAGAATGAGACTTTACTTGTAGATTCTAACAAAGAAAATTAATCGTCAACTTATTGCATACTGCAAAAAAGGCACACGAATCAGCAAGTACACACTTGAGACTGTAAAACGGACCTCAACACATAGAATTGCCTTTGCAAGGCAAGGCCGAAAAGCCATAAGAGTTACCATAGAAAACGAGATCATGCAATGATTTGTGACGACTCAAAGAATTAGATTCGACCTTAAAGTTACAATCACCAGTTCAAAACAAAAACTCTAACAATCGTTCAACACAAGAGTTACCATAGAAATCGAGATCAGTCACATTTTGAGCTCCCTTACAGTTCCCAATCAATCCATCATAGTCTAATTTTGACTCCTATGGGCCAGATTGTTGTATTCCTCTACTTTTAGCATTATTTGGAGTGTGGAGCAATATCTCAGTTGGCCATGTGCACCATTCCTTGTACTTCATTACTACAACTTTGCACGTCACATGGAATTGAATGGGCTTTGATGATCCGGATTAATCAAGAAGATGAAGTAGTTGAAAAAAATTGTTGCTAGAAACATTTTACCATAGAATGTTGTGATGCACATGTGTGAATCTAGGAATGCTACCATGGATCAGGGTTTTCATATTGACGTAATTACTCTATTTCTCAGGAAAATAACTTTATTGTTGACATAATTACGTGAAAAAGCTTATTAATATCAACCAAAAGTGTGTTAGATTTTTCATGCTCAGCCTTTAAATCATCCAAGTAACGAGCATCCTGAAAATAGTCGAAGGCCGACTACATTTTTGTCGGACCTTTGCATTCTTTGCACCTTCGCATTTTTCGCACCTTCGCACATTTCGGACCTTTGCGATTTTTGTGCCTTGTACATTTTTGGCACTCAAACATTTTTGGGCACCTTCCATTTTTCACACTTCGAGATTTTAGACTTTAGCAGACCTAAAATCGTCTGGAGTTAACTGACATGCAAAATATCCCAGTGACGGTTATATGCTTTGTACATATAGTCACAGATACAAGGAGGTTGTGATAAATACAGTAGATAGCATTTAATGCTTGTAAGTATACTTTCTTAAGCAAGACACTTGTAATACATAACTTCCAACTTACACTTGAGAAAAGAACTCTTCACTTTGATAATGTGTGACGTAGAGAGTGTTTCGAGTCACCTCAACACTTTCAAAAATCTTATGGAGCAAATAACTGCAACTGGCTCAATCATAGAAAATTCTGATGCTCTCATGACTCTATTATTCAGTCTACCTAATGCCTACAAAAATTGGGTCATGGAAATTTTGACCCAGGGGCACCTCACTCTGTCAAGAGTAATTTCGCTGCTCCTACTATAGGAGTTCAGAAGATCTGCATCCACCTTAGGCTCAGGATCGGATCCTCAAGCTCTATATTTAGAAAATCAGAAGTTTAGATCCAAGAGATCTACAAAGTCAGGATATACTGACAAGAAGAGCAACATGCAGTCTAGACCAAATGATTCTTCAGGATCTCACTTTCTAGCCTGGAAAGTTAAGACATCACTGATACTCAAGGGCGAAGGACTCTTCCCGTGGGTAGATGGCAGAGAAGAAATGCCTACGACATCAGGCAAGGAGCTACGTGAATGGAGGGAGAAAAATGAAAAGGCAGTAGCCTTGCTGTCTTTATCCATCGAAGATAGCCTCACACTTGACCTGGCTACACTCTCCAAAGCTAAGGAGATGTGGGATGCATTGCTCACAAAATTTCAGATGAAATCAAGAAGTCAAATCATGATGCTGGAAGATCAGTTGACAAATTTACAATGGGATGGAAAAGACCTCACTTCCTTCGTAAGAAAGATGAAGGATCTGTTTCTATCACTACATAACTCTGGAGCAGAGAATGCAGTGTTAGCTGAGAACCAGCTCACATACCTGTTGAAGCCTTAGCCAGATGACAAGAACCCTCCTCGCGAAAGATCCTACCATGAACCTCAAAAAGGTGATTGTCGAGATTCGAGAGGAAGTCGAGGCCAGAGAATGTCTTGATCACAAGGATGGTTCTGACTAGGCCCTCTACAACAACAAAGAAAAATTCAAGAAACAATTTAAGCCTAAGAGGGAGTCAAATCAGAGGTAGGATCGTGATCAACAAGCAGAGGGAACCAGCAAAGGCAACTGGAAGACCAAAGGGAGGTCGAAACAACAAGGTGTAGACAAGAAGACTTGCGTGAGATGTAGAAGAGATGGGCATACAGTAGATACATGCTGGCTCAATCCCAAGATTGAGTGTATCCATTGCCATAAGAAGGGTCATGCAGCCGTGGATTGTCACCAGAACATGAGAAGCAAAGCAACACATAAGAGACAGGAGAACAACAACATTTCATCCTATATCGACGAGCTGGAGAGCTCGAAGATGGGCAAAGAAAGAATGAACAAAAATTGTTCGATCGCCTATATCTATGAGGACATGTGTGCAACATCAACATCTGACACACATGAGGTGATCCTAGATTCAGGAGCCACCTCACACTTCGTGACATCAAGACGAATAATGTCTGATTTCAGAAGTGCAGATCCTTCAAGATTCATAGTTCTTGGAGATGGATCTAGACATCAAGTGAACGGTATTGGTTCACTATGGCTCAACACCAACGGTAGAGACAGACGACTCGAAGACATTCTGTTCGTGCCTACTCTGTAACAAGACTTGCTTTTCATAGCAAGAATAGCAGATGCAGGGATGCATGTGACCAGAGCTGACGAAGCATGCAATGTGATTGACGCCAGTACTAGTACTCTGATCGCCCAAGGCAGAAGGAAAGGTAACCTATATCATCTGAAGGTACTCCTACCTGCACATCAGGTGCATCAGACTCATGATGACTAGCCAGACACTCTGTGGCACAGAAGACTCTGCCACATGAACTCAATGGCACTTTACCAAGCAAGCCCATGGAGCGATAACAGGGGTCAGCATTTTGAATGCAACCAGTTTGACCACTTGTGAAACATGTTTGAAGGGCATGATGTCACGCACACCATTCATTAAAGACTCCTACAGAATGACAAAGATTTTGGAGCTAGTGCATGCTGACATTTGTGGACCATTCAATGTGATCTTAGTAGGAGGTCCAAAGTATTATATAACCTTCATTAATGATTAGAGCAAATTTTTCAGAGTGTATTTTATTCAGAATAAATCTGAAGCACGTGATAAATTCACAAAATATGTGAATTGGGCAAAAAGATGTATTGGCAACAAGGTTCAACAAATCAGGATAGATCGAGGTGGTGGATACATCTCGAATCAATTCATTGACTTCTGCAATGATTGTGGAATCATTCACAGAAGAACTGCAGCCTACGCACCGCATCACAATGGTGTTGTGAACGAAAGAACATGACCTTGATGGAAGCAGCCAAATGGAAGAACAGGACCTTGATGGAAACAACCAGATGCATGATGGCCTACTCGAAAGCACCAAGGGTACTATGGGCTGAAGCAGTAGCTACAGCCGCATTCATCCAGAATAGAACAGGCAAGTCTGGTGTCCCACACACGACACCACACGAAATATGGTGAGGTGGAAAGCTCAACCTGCCTCTTGTCAGAATCTTTGGCTATGCAGCTTATGCACATATCCTTGATAAGCTTCAAAAGAAGCTTGATGAGAAAGCCGAGCAAGGATTTATGGTAGGTTATGACAACAATTCGTCATACTACAGAATCTACATGCCAGACACGAGCACTGTGAAAATAGTGAGAGATGTCAGATTTGATGAGAGTAGGACAATGGCCAACGATGATCCTGTCAGCTACAAAGTTCTGGAGAGACAGTACTATGACCTACCGCCAATGACAGAGAGAGCAGAAGACGAACACGAAAACCAATATTTTCAAGTCGTCTCCCATTCGAACGATGAATCTGACGAAGAAAGATTCGAGAGGCAGCTTGCTGCCGAAGTTCCTATAAACCAAGATGGTTCCAAAACGAGCAGAGCAGACAAGGGAAAAGGAATAGTTGTCCTAGGAGGATCTCGAAGGAGGTTGACAAGACCACAAAGAGCGCCAACAAGATATGTGCCATGCAGTTCAGCTTCCACATCAGAAGAGTTCTGCGGATTCAGTGATGAACCACAGACTTTCGAGGAGGCGATTGAAAGTCCAGAAAAGGACAGATGGATCCGAGCCATGAACGAAGAGATGGAGTCCATGAGGAAAAACCAGGTATGGATGCTGGAGCCATTGCCACATAAGCGCAAGACTGTTAAATACAAATGGGTAAATACGGACCAAATGGGAATGTGACGAGATACAAGGTAAGACTGGTAGCGAAAGGTTTCTGTTAGAGATATGGTATTGGCTACTCTGAAACCTTCTCTTTAGTCATCAAACATTCGTCCCTATGTCTATTATTTGCATATGAGGCAGCTTATGACCTCAGGATCCACATTGTGGATGAGAAGATAGCCTTCTTGCATGGCAAACTAGACGAAGAGGTCTATATGGATCAACCCCCATGATATGTCTCGAATTCACCTCTTCACTATGCATGTAGAATGCATAGAAGCATCTACAGTCTGAAACAATCAGCCCGACAATGGTACAAGAGGAAAGATCAAGCCCTGAAGTCATTAGAATTCAACCCTCTGTTGGCTGATTCCAATGTATATGTCAGAGTTACAGATGGGCAGATCATCATTGTGGCTGTATATGTGGATGACACTCTGATACTTTGCAGGAGTGAGTAGCTAATTGCTGAAGTGAAGACAAACATCTTGAAACATTTCGAGATCGTGGATCTGGGAGAAGCCAGGTGTTACCTAGGCTTGCAAATTGAAAGGGACTATGAGGAATGTAAGTTGTACCTTCACCAGTCCAGATACACCCAGAAGATCCCAGAGGACTTTGGGATGCTGAACTGCAAAGGAGCAAACACTCCAATGCTCGTAGGAACAGTGCTGACAAATGATGACTGTCCGAAGACTGACGAAGAGAGAGAACATATGCAGCTCACACCTTACAGGAAGCTGATAGGATCACTGATGTACCTTGCAGACAACACATGTCATCATATTGCTTATGCAGTATTCAGGATGAGCCAATTCTGCACAAATCTAGGCTCGACACATTGGAAGATTGCGAAACAAATTTTGCAATATCTTCAATTAATGAGGGATTACGGGCTGTACTATTGTCGCAGTGCAGGTTTCATGATATTTTCCTATAGCGATGCTAGCTGGGCATCCCTCAAGGATGACTATAAAAGCATCTCAGGAGGATGCACTATCATGAGCAGCAGTTCTCTGGGTCAGCAAGAAGCAGATCATCGTGGCCCAGTCATCTTGCGAAGCAAAATATATTGCAGCAGAAAAGATAGCCAACAAGGTAATTTGGCTATGACAGTTCCTGGACGAATTGGATGAAACAAGGAATGAGCCTCTAATCTTGCAGATGGACAACACCTCTACAATACACCTGATGAAAGATCCCATGTTCCATTCCAAAACGAAGCACATTGCGATCAAGTACCACTTGATCAGGGATCTAATTGAAACGAAGATGCTGCAGACCACCTTCATCAGAACGAAAGACATGGTTGCTGACATTTTCACCAAAGCCATGGACAAAGGACTCTTTGAGAGATAGAGGAATAGTCTCGGGATCGTAAAACTATCATGCTTTGAGAGGGAGCTGAAGAAACAAAATGTTTCTGTTTACAAAACCTTGCTAGCTTTCAGCCCTCAGTCTGATGAAGATGTTCACGAACACGAAAGTCAGGAGACACGAAACACAAACGATTCGCGAACACGAAAGTCAAAGGATACGAACACGAACGGTTCGCGAACACGAAAGATTCACAAAAGAGAATCTTTTGCAGTTTGGCACGAGACCTTTTGCGGTCCAATACGAGCAGACGACCAAAACAAAACCAACGATGGAAACAGAACCAACGAAGGAAATGAAACCAACGTTGTAAAACCTTCTCCTGCCCCTCACTCTCCAAAGAGTACCAGCGAGATCATGCAAGTACCCAAAAGTATAGATGTCTGATCTGATGGCTTGATGTCAGCGGATAAAATCTAGGTTGTGGCTAATCTGCCACTTTGTAATTTTGTGATTAGTTGTAGATGCTTAATCACTCTAATCTAAATGTTGCATGGAGGGACTATATACTTGCTGGATGATACTTGACGTATGTCTAAGTTTTCTTGTTCATTCTAATTCCGCACCTTGGTTAAAACTATGTTGAATGCTGCATTAATTTTATAAACATAGATTAGCAGTGCTTGACTACATTTTGGAGGACTATAGGAGTGATTCAGCTGGCAATGTCCAGCGATCGTATCTGAACTCCATCCGAATCGCAAGAAGATCGTGGTTGTCGCGACTGTTTTGCGACTGCAAAATCCTTTCTCCTCAAATCATTGGAAACAACCTTAACTTTTCAGCTTTAGAGCTATCTCCATGGAACTTACAAGCATTATCAAAATCTTGGAGGAACCTGACTGGGTCCGATTATCCATCATACTTTGGGCATTGATTCTCGGAATCCTCTTATCTACTTGTGGTGGAGATAGATTGTTTGTCTCCCCTGACATTCTGATCTAAGATAGATGATTCTACACACAATGGTTAGATGATGAATGTGGAAGGTATTCACAATATGATGATCTTATCACGAGGAATCTATGGCTTTCTACTAGGTCACGTCTAAGGCGCTTCCCTACTAGAGTGCCTAAGGCTATTTCCAACTAGATTATCTCATGATAGGATGTGGAAAGTGGATTTGTGCATGGCTATGTGTAGTGCATCTTATGATAGATCGACGTATCCTACTGAAACAATTTCATTGCGCAACTGAGGGTGATACAAGAATTCAAGTTTTCTTAGTGAATGGTGCTACTGAGGCTCATTAGTGTACTCTTTTGGAGAGAATTCACACACCTACCTGGGAACTTGCACAAGTCTAGAGCTTGCCAAAAATAGACTATGCAAGTACTATTTGAGAAAAGATCAAGAATTTGTACCGGTAGATAATTTTGAGAAGGTTGCTACATTTCTCTCACCTTCTTTGGACTTTCTTGATGTTTCTGGAACCTCTGGTCTTTAGGGCAAAAGGACCTCAAACCTATTCACATAGGACATGTTTGATAATTTTGAGGGGCCTTTTTCGAATTCTTGGTCAGGAGATGTAAGTAGAGTATTGGCAAGGAACCGTTTAGAGATATTTTACCTCTGTGTGAATACTTACCATGATGAAATATGCAAAAATAGCCATTTTTGCTCTATATCTTACCATTGGTGATAGCATAGAGTCTCATAATGTTTTCGAGTTATTCCAATGAAATCTGATCCTGGTTTGACATGTTTGGCATTGTTGACACGCCACTGTCATTTGCCTCACTAGAGTCACCCGTTCTCATATTACCACTTGAGGGTGGCAGTACCTGGACAGGCCTCTTTATCGGCGGTCTCCAGATTTAAAGGCAATGGATTGATCTCCACCGGTCAGTAGTAACTCAGCATACAAAACTTTCACTCAAAAAACTCAACGTTTGTTAGCTTGAGATTATGACAGGCCTTTTGCTCCTTGCCATCTGAACGCTCTTAACAAACCATTGAACTCCTTACGAGAAAAGCAGTTGTCTCAAGGAAATTGTTACAAAACAAGCGCTCTCTATGTCGAAACTTTGTGTGAAAAATGTACTCGCCCACTGATAAAAGTTATCGAGTTTGATCAGGAGAGACCCAAAATGTGGTGGGCGAGTAGCTTATGTCACTAGTTTAGACAAATTTAGGATTTTTTTTTTTTAAATGTTGTACCGTTTGGTCTCAAGTAGATCAGCTTACCACACATCTATTTTTCGGAAGGTTGATGAACTCGCACAAGATTGAATGGTTCCCAAAAGAAGTAGAAAATGACTCGCACAGGGGAACAAAATGACTCGCATAGACCTGGAAATGGCTTGCACAGGTTTGAAAGTTTCCAAAAGAACTAGAAATGACTCGCGCAAGGGAACATACTACTCGCACAGGCATGTATACTGTAAAAAATGACTCGCATAAGAAGGTCGGTACCTGCACAAGCAAAAATGACTCGTATAAGATGTTCAATACCTGCACAGGCTAAAATGACTCGCATAAAAAGGTCGATACCCTCCCAGGAAAAAATGACTTGCATAAGACGTTCAGTACCCGCCAAAGATGGGCTTTCTAGAACAAACCCCCAAAAGGCCGAGTATTCTAGTTTAAGCTGCAAAACTAGAATTATTTGCAATATTCTTAAGTCTAGAACTAACTAAACTTAAACCCTTACAATTATGTCTTAAAGGCCCAAGTTTAAAGGTGAAATCCAGAGCTAATTGCCTCTTTCTCACATTTATACAACATGCCGAGATAAGAGGGCTACCTTCTCGCGAGCTTACAATATACATGCCACAATAGGAGCTACATATGCCGATATTATACTTCATGAACTAAATGCCCATATTAAGAGCTAATTCTCATGGGACATTTATTACAAATATTGGGAATTTTCAAAATGGCTAGAATATTCTTTGGAATATCATCCTAAATGTCACGGCAAAACGAACACTTAGCCCAAGTGACAGAGTGACATTTCTGAGAGATCAGCCGAAAGGACTCTAGGAATCAACAGTTCAGTTGATCTCTGGAGTTTTCTAATCTCCCTCAGCCAGACCTGCTTCAGGGGGAACACGGGCATGGGATGGCTGTATATTGGTTATGGCATGGGCAGTGGATTTGGTCCTAGCCATCATTCTTAGAATAAAAATAAATAAATTAGGAAAGAAAAGTCTGAACCCAAGCGCAGGGAATGAAAACAAAAAAAATTTGCGATCAGAAGGGGCTTGAGAGCGATACCAGAATTGAATATCAGTTTCGAACACAAGATAGATAGAGAATATGTGCAGAAAAGAGATCCGCGCTCGAAAGTGATATTGGAATCATAGCGGTATCGGTCTCGAGCGCACGGTGAGAAGGCAAAGTATTTTGCGAAGAGAGAGCGCGCTTGAGAGCGATATTGGGAGTGAAACCGAAAATTCTACAAAAAAACATGAAAATTTCGAGGGTGTATATATAGGAAATTTTTGCACGTGTGAAAAAAAATGGTTGGTGACACATGTCAGCATCTAACTGGTCCACGTGGATTGTCCGTACTGACTCAATTATTAGGCCACGTGGGTCGGGACAAGTGTACGAATCAGATTTGGACACGTGCAATTCTACAAGTGATAGATGTCAGACCAATCATTGTTTATACGACGAAATATTGATGATGAATCATGCATCGACACGTGTCCTTTTGGAACTCCTCCACACGTGCAAATCCGGATATCGATTTCAAGCGCGCCCTTTCCACTGTTTACGCTCCGTTGACTTACTTGCGTCTGGAACCGATACTGGCTGGTCTGGTATCACATTCAAGCGTGCCTTACATCTCATTTTATTTCTGATCTTTGTACACGCGGTTGTTATATCTCTTTCGAGCGCACATTGCCTTGAGGTTCTTGTCTGACCTACATTTTGCGCCTAATTTCGATTCTAGTTTGTTTTTTTTTTTTCATGAATTTGGTATTAGTGATAATTTAGAGTATTTTAAGTTTCTTTTTTCTGCTTTTCTTTTTATTCTTCTTTCTAGTATTGAGGGTCTTGGTGTAGAAGTATTTTATAAGATTTATCTCAGATTTAAGTCTCTACTCGTACTCCCTTATTCAGATTTCAGAATAAGGACATGATTCATTATCAGGACCTGGTGGCACTCGACAAGCATAGCTATAAAGCTAAGCTCGACATAATGTTCACCAAATTACATAATGATTTCAAGTTTGTAAATAGTGCCCAATTCACAATAAAAAATGTAGATTTGTTGATTTTCAGTCTGCATTTGTTTTTTTTCTTTTGTTAAATATTTCTGACGATTCGGAAGCTGGCCCTTCCATTTCTGAGGTTGCTTCTTCCAGTGGTACAAAGTCTGAAAAGTGGAAGATTATAGATATAGAATTTTTTTTTATCGATACTAGCGTTAGTTTATGTGATTGTACAAATTTTGATCCTACACGAAACAGGGCATCGTTTATTGGCCCTAGAACTCCCAACACCCTTCCTCTTTCTGATAAATATCTTATCACATTTATAATATAGATAATACATTTTTTTGACATTACCGGATATATCGGATCTTTTTTATTTCACTGAAACTGAGACTCTTTGCATTTTGAGCAAAGGGCTTGATGAATTTTCAGATATAATTGATTTTGATGCTAATGATCTTCTCCCTGGTGTTGACGATGTACATAATGATGAGCTTTACTCAGGGAAAGATTGCTTAAAAATGATTGTGGAGGAAATGCGCAATAAAAAAGATGATCCACCTTCTAAAGAGGAGTTTTTCAGAATTCAAAGTCATCTTAGTTTTTCCAAACCAACTGTCTATTCACCAACTATATTGACATCGAAAGGTGGACATAATATTGATGGAGAGACAACAATCAAGGAAGACAATGTTGAATGCGTAAGTTTTGTATCTTATTATGGACTAGTAGACTCGTTATGTCAGATTATAAATTGGAGCTTCCTTTGGATTTTTTCATTTCAGAAAACAATTTTTTTTTATGAATTTGCAATTCGTTGAGGAGGACAGAGATCTTCTCCAGGAAAATTTTCAAGAGATCATGCACTGGGGCATTATCTGAAGTTCTTCAAGAATAATGAGATAAGTGTTGCCCATTCAAGTTTCATCAACATGGTGAGACAATGATTATGGCAATCAAGGCAGTGTCTCATTTTCTTGGAGGACATAATTTTAATAAGGTGCATAAAATAATTTCTGTAAAGAAAACTATTGCACTTAAAATTTTAGGATATGGACCAGTGAATTCCATGCTCATATCATCTCATTTTGAATTGTATGCTGCGTACATTGATCTGAGTAAGCATGAAAACTATGAGCTGTTGGATCCATACAAAAGAAGAAAATTGTTGCATGATTCTAAGTTGCAACTTTCATTAGAGAAAGTATCGGAAGCAGCGTAGATACTGTTGAATTGTACTTTGTAAAAATTTTCATTTAATATACAAAATTTTATTGTGTGTCTATTGCCTATTAGCTTGTATAAATTCGCATGCTTTATGAAATTTTTTATAATTCGTCGATTTTGTATTATGACGAATTTGGATTCTTCTCTAAAACCATTGGAAAAGTTGTAGTATATAGTTGTTCCGCCCGATAGTAAAGCCTTGCCACATTGATGTGATCCATGGGTATGCTTAGGGGCATATTTAGATCCAAAACTATTCGCAACAGATCTCTATCCCAAAAACAGTTTAAGTTATAAAGGAATGATATTAGGCCGCAATGATCTGCAAAGTACCTAACATGGCGGTCCGGATTTGTATGATGTCTCCGGTAGAAATAGTTGCAATTGGCTACAAAATCGGCCGCTGGTCATCGGTCTCAACTTCTTTAGGAAGAATTGGCCAATATATTTTATTAGGAACCCTTTCTGATGCGAATACTTCTCTGCGCCTTATGGGATAATATGTTGGATTGACCCGCATGTAAGTTGGTGTCACGATATCTCTCTCGAAAGCATGTGCATTTTCCAATATCATAGCCCGTTGCCACTGAGGTTACGACTCCAATGCTAACACTTTCTGCTTGTGAGATTTACATATCGTGAAATCAGGAAGAGTGTACCTACCTCGGTCCTCCCAGTTTGGATATGCTTTGTTAAACTCCCCTGACATTAACATCTGTCGGTTAGGATTCTTCGGCGTGATTCTGTGTCGTACCTCTGTAGTTGTGGTAAGTGTGGATGGTGGAGGGTTAGGCATGTTTGTGAAAAGTTCAGGAGGAGGGTTGGGTATTTGTTGAGTAGATAAGTAGTGGATGGTGAATAAGGTTGAGTGTCGAGGTGGTGAGGTGGTTGTTCATGTGGTGGAGAGAGGGGTGTGTCATCAAGTGAGGTTAATGAGGCTTGATAGGTGGTGTCAGGTTGAGTGGCAGTGGGGTTAGGCTCTTCAACGGAGATGCCTCATTCGTGGTTCGTGGTAGTAACCCCTTATGTGCTTTGAGGTTCCACCATTGCCAAGTGATACCGTGGATTATCCCGTTGTTGTACTATGTAGCGCGAAGGTCTAGGATCATCAGTTCCCGCATCTCGTTGTCTATGGTGTTTGGCATGTGTTTCTTCATGCTTTGTGTGTAATATTGGTAGCTGCTGGCGTAATGTTTTTAGCTGTCCTTCTAGCTCTTCAATCCGTGTGTTGAGCACAGTTTGATTTGCTAGAGTGGCCTGCTGCAATTGTTGTGCTTGCGCCTGGTTCGCCATCAGTACCTGAGTTAACTTCTGATAGGAAGGAGGAGGTATTATGGTGCTCTCCGGGATTGGTGGTGCCTGGAACTGGTTGAAATCAATCCATTGAATATTGCCCATCATAGCAGCCTATAAGTTCCTGTGGCTTCGTCGTTCACATTCTAATTGTGTTTTTAGAGTCTTGATGAGATCTTCCCTATGTTGTAAGCGAGCTTGAACATCCTTGTTATTTCGGTGCAGCTCTTTGAGGTCAGCCATGAGTTTTCTTTTTTTCTTTTTTTAATGAGCGACCTCTTGTTCTAATTATGTGGAATAAATATGCCATTCTTGTACCTTGTTTGTCAGCTACACGTTTTTCTCTTGTGAGAAGTTGCACCAATTCTGATACTCATTGATTGAAGAGTAGAGGTAATGCATGGCATCACTTTGAGGGTTGATGGCCCGTCGCACATTTTTCGGAAGGTACTGCCACTCCCCAATAGGAGGATACTACTGAGAGGTAGATGCATAGGATGGCGGGGAATTTTGTTGTATGTTGTGTTACAATGTGGTGTACTATTCATGATGGACGGATTGAGCAGATGGAGGGTGTGATGTTTGAGTAATGGTGATAGAGATTGGAGATGTGTCGGCAGTTGTGATCGTGCTTGTAATAACAGCCATACATTTGTCATATAATCCGGGGCTGTAAACGTCCACCAATTATAATATTACAGCATGGTACCTGCGCCTAAAAGTAATGAATGGTCTATCAGTAAAGAATAATGGCCACCGAATTCTGTAAAGAATAATGGCCTATCAGAAATGGTCTATCAGTAAAGAATGGTCTATCAGTAAATAATGGTCTATTAGTGAAGAATGGTCTATCAGTAAAGAATAATGGCCACCGTATTACTTTGATACTTCTTGGCCAAGTTGTCCAGGTCCTAATAAGATTCTTGATGCAATTTTTCTCTTAAAGGGTTCTGCTAGGTCGAAGTGGTTTCTCTATGTCCATTCTCATCCGCCTATCTCTGAGTGGCATGACGTTTTACAACACTTTGCCTTCTTATATTTTTTGATGATTCTGTAATTGTTCCACATGTTGCTCTTACGAGTGGTATTTCTGATTCCTCTCATGAGTAGGACAAATAGAGATAGAGTCACACATTTCTAGCGATTCACATGAGGTTGATACACACATTGCTATGATACTATTGATACTATTGATGATGTCGTTGCATGCTTTGATGGTGCTACCGATGTTGTTGCATGCTATGATATTGTTCCATGCTTTGATACTTATTATTGATACAATATGCCTTGCTACTATTGCCGATGTTTTGTTGTTGCGTACTTTGATGCCACTCATATTCCTGAGCGCCATGCTATAGATGTTGTCACCTATGCTCCTTATTTCAATTTTATTCATGGGTCTAAGGTTCCTATTTCAGATGCTTTGGCTACTCCAGTAGATCTCCATATGGCATATGGTTATACATTTCATGATGGTCCTATTGTATACTCACTGGCTGATTTTGCTGATACCCGTCTAGATGAGTATGCGGTTCTTCTATATGCATGTTTAGGCCAGAACTTATCAATTGATGCTTCTGTTATTATGCCTACGTATGTTGTTCCATTTGTGGATCATATTATTCTAGATGCAGGGCAAGAGAATATTTCTTTAGTGGATACATGCAGTACACATTCATTTATTAGCAGTTACATCTCCACCAAGATTCGTGCTACACCTGTTCCTGCTTCCCAACCTCTCAGTGTTGAGGTTGCTCGTTCCCATTTTTTTCCTAGTTCTCAGATGTTTCCGGACTTGGATTATTGCAGTGGTGATTTTTCTGGTCAGGCAGATTTCTACATCATTCTGCTGGAGCACTATGACATTATTTTTGGTGCAGATTGGTTCTCTTCAATTGGTATTGTTGCTGTGGATCTCTCTCAGCAAACACTTTCCTTTACTCATGCTGGTCAACATCATTCACTTGTTGGTATTGTTTCTCAGGGTGACTATCAGTTGGTTACCGGGAAGCAGTTTATGCGTAGCCTGCCAAAGGCTCACGATGCAGCTCTTCTTTCTATTCAGAGTACATTAGTTGCTGCTTCGCTTTCACCATCCGTGGGTCCTCTTTCTCAGGTTGATGCCGCTCCAGATTTACAAGTTGTTGCTACATGCCTTGTGCCTATATGCCTTGATTCACAGATATTGTATTCAGTGGTCATTCTTGGTTTCATTGATATTGAAGCCATATACCTTGGTGGTATTCCTACTATTGCTTTTGCGCATACCTCAGATAGCCCTCCTGGTTCGGTGGTTGGTGCAGTATCTGGTCTCTATATCTCCATCTCTTGAGTTCGTTATGGTCGATGTTCCTGCTGATTTCTATGGGGTTTTTCACGGGTCTATGTTTGATGGTTCCCTCGCTATTGGTGATCAGGTTGTATCTTCTTTCGCTTTACTCCATGGATCTCTGCTTGAGGTTTGTGATCTTCCTCATGATATTTCTACGGTTCCTGACATGATTCATCTGCCTTTGGCCCTTACCGTTACACATTTTCCATCCAAGGATATTTGCCGGATGGTCACAATTACTTATCTAGGGTATTTATATGCTGGGATCTTTCTAGATGAGTATACGGGCATCCTTCAGTCTCCTTGTGTTTCTACTTGTAGGTTTGCTGCAGTCCATGCCGATGGTATACACTTTTGGGCTTTTTATGCATTAGAGGATTTTCATGTGACTGATTCCTTTTTACCTCTTGATATTTGGCATTCTTGGTTATTACGTATCGCTTAATTTTCATTTGGACCTATTGCTCATACTACTGCTTCATTTTCAGCTATGGATATATGGCATTCCTAGTTATTACGTATAGCTTGATTTTCATTTGGACCTGTTGATTGGTGCTGGTTTTTCCATATTACTGATCGCCTATGGTGTAGATATCTCTATGATTATGCATGTGGCTCTCTATCTGTTCTTTTGTTGCTCATTTTCAGTCTTGGCATGTCCTTATGGCTTGGGTTATTGCCTCCGTTCCAGCTACTGTTTGTTCGGGTGATCTTCAGGTTCCCCGTCATTTCGGGTTGCTCCATATCGCTTGGTCTCCGATGCTGAGTTGCCACTTTGTTCTGGTGTTCCGAGACCATCAAGGTACCTTGAGAGAGTTCCTTCTCCTCTCTTGGATAGTTTTTGGGGATGTTGCTGCCATATACTTCAGTGTTGCTCATATGTGCTTTGATACTCATTCCTAGCTACACGTGGATATTGCTCCGATGCTTGCTACTGATGTTGCGGATCCTGTTCCTCATTCCAGTGCATTTCTTCTATTCCTCACTTGTGCGCTTGGTGTGTACTTTGGGATTACACTTGCAGCCAGGTTCGATGGGTCATTCAATTCTCCATCTATTTTTGGTGTATCCTATGATAGATTGGTATGTCCATATGAGGTCTTTGTGGATGAGTTTTTCAGCTACAATTTTTCAGTTGGGGCCTCTACTATTTCTAGAATTGTTGCTACTGTTTTCATGCATCATGTCTTTTTAGATGATGCATTGATTTCTTGAACCTTCTGGAGCTTTTGGCGTGCTGCTCTTCTCGTGATATGGGCCTTGAGGGTACCGAGTTCCATTGCTACTTATCATTCATGGGCCTTATGGATACCTTGGGCTTTTGACCATGCTGGTGCATATTCTCCATTTTAGCTATCCTTTTTCAGGACGATGTCTTTATGCTCCATGTTTCCTGGCATATCGCTTGCTTTTTCATGCTGTTACAGTGTGCATGTTATCCTGCTTATGTTCCTACTCCTTGGTGCTGATGTCTTTTCTTGGGGAACCTTGCAAATATGGTTGATGGTTATGTGTATGATGCAACTATTGGCGATGAGTGTCCATCTCTTTTCCAGTTTCCTTATTGGCTTCCCGTTGCTGATGCAGTTCTACATTCTCGGGATTTTTGGATACCTTGGTATGATGTCCCTATCTTTTGAGCTGATCCTCTACTAGCTTGGGCATTATGGATGCCTTGGCATTCCTGGTTGCTGCTTGATCTTCTTCTGGTTCCTTGGCATTCCTGGTTGTTCCATATTGCTTGGTTTCTGATGACGCGGCTGAGATGTTCCCTTCGTCGCCACGATGTTGATCCTGAGCTGTTCCCAGCTGCCATTCACCAGGTTCGCCTTCACCATGGTCGACGCTGCCGACAGATTCAATTTTTGATCAAGTGGGATGGTCGTCTTGTTGAGTAGGCCACATGGGAGCCTATTGATGTCTTTTATCATACGTTATCACTTGCGGATCAGGATTGTGCTCTTGCTGCACTTGTTGATTCCTCTACATTAGATGCTGCTCTAGTTGTTGATGCACCAGGGCTTGTTGTTGTTTGATCCAGTTTCTTTTCGGCAATTGGGTCCTTTTTTTTGTGTTGGGGAGAGTTATGGACTTCGCTCATTACATTCGCCACGTCCATTTAAAATAAGATAAGAAACTACATGCGGTGTCATCCCGAATCGACAACCGTTTCATCAAGAAAACTAAGTTATCATGCAAAAAAAAATCTTAGCTACTTGGATGCATGTACGAAAGAATGAGACTTTACTTGTAGATTGATCGTCAACTTATTGCATAAGACAAAAAAGGCACACGAAGTAGCAAGTACACGCTTGAGACTATAAAACGGATCTCAACACATAGAATTGCCTTTGCAAGGCAAGGCCAAAAAGCCATAAGAGTTACCATAGAAAACGAGATCATGCAATGATTTGTGACGACTCAAAGAATTAGATTCAACCTTAAATTACAACCACCACTTTTCCATTCCAGAAAAAGCTTCCATATAGTAGAGTTGGGTCGATTTGATGTTATACTAGGAATGGAATGGCTTAAAACTTTGGGAGATGTGACAATCAACTTTCATCTAGATACCATAAAATTAAGGTCAAAGAAGAGGAACAACATAAAATAGCTTTCCGAACTGACAAGGGACCTTATGAATTCAAAGTTATGCCTTTTGGATTAACTAATGCTCCTTCCACTTTTCAAGCTCTCATATATCGGATTTTGAACCTTATCTTTACCTTTTTGTCTTGGTATTCTTTGACGACATCCTAATATATAGTAGAAACATGGAAGAGCATGCAAAACATTTGGACACAGTTTTAAGTATTCTTCAAGAATACAAGTTGTTTGCAAAGATAACCATATGTGAATTCGCTCGAGATGAGGTGGAATACTTGGGGCACATTGTGTCCAAGAAGGGAATCAAGGTGGATCAGGAGAAGATTGAGACAATCAAGAATTGGAAATCACCTAACAGTGTCAAATAATCGAAAGGATTCCTGGGTTTAGCATTTTACTAAAAATCCAGGACTTTTCAAAAGTTATAGCACCGCTTACGCATCTTTTGAGAAAGGATAAGTTTGAATGGAATGAAGGAACTCAGATGGTTCAAAGCTCTCAAGGAATCATTGGTAACAACTCCTTTACTAGTGCAACCCAACTTTAATTTACCCTTCATGCTAGGGTTACAATGGACATCAGTGGCACATGGTTAATTACATGGGATACCAAATGAGATAGTGAGCGAGAGAGATGACATACTTATTTCCACTTTCTGAAGGTCTTAATGGACAAGTTGGGCACTAAATTGTGTTTAAGTACATCCTTTCACCTGAAAATTGATTCAGATCATCATAAAAGGTGGGTTGATTGGTTGTACTTAGCTGAATTTTGTTATAATAGCACTCCACACGTGTCAATCGGCATGACACATTTCTTTGCATTATATGGCGATGAACCGTTCTTGAAAGTGGGGGGAGGGGGCAGGGAAGAGGGGAGATTTGGGTTTAAAACCTTGTAAAAAAAAAAAATTGAAAATCAAAGGGGGAGGACACTCTCGCCCCCCTTGCCCCCTTGCACGACCGCTGTAGGGCCCTCTAACATCTCGTAGGCACAACACCTCGGGCCGCTGGCCCGGTTGGCCATCCAACCAACAAGAACAATCCACGCAGGCGAGTTGGGATCCGTGCAGCAAACCGGGCCAGCGGCCCGGAGGGTGTCTGCGAGCTCCAGCATCGGCGGCCGTGCAAGGAGCGTGGAGAGGGGAGGAAAGGCCGTGCAGGGGAGTGGCGTGAGGGGAGCGGGTCGGGAGGGGGGAGGGGGGGGGGGGGTTGTACCCCCTCCCCCCTTTCATCTATTTTTTTTTTTTTTTGTACAAAAGGTATTACAAACCCCCCCTTCCCCTTTTCAAAATTAAACTTTCAATATGAAAAATAAAAAAACTTGCAAGTTATATTATACCAAAATAAAGATCAAAAGAAGACCTATGAAGTGCAAAAAAATTTCAGCCCTTCACAAATTCAAAATTTAAATCTGGGCCTTCCTTATGAGTGTGACATTGTCATTAATAATGTGCTAGGGAGGTGTAGTTAGGGTGTGGTTAGAGGTGAGTTAGATTTTGGAGATTTCATCTAGTCCATTGAATGTGCCATGTCATATGGACCATTCCATCTCAATTGTCACTCTTTTATTGGTACACATGTTGTCATTAACACTAATTATAATTAGTGAAGAGGCCCTTTTTGAGTCCCAAAAGGGCCCTAATGGATATACTAAGCTGAAAACACTATGCAATTTTATGAACCTTTCAAGATTGTGAAGAAGATCGAAGAGTTAAATGATGAATTGGATCTACCATCGACAACCCGTATACATCAAGTGTTTCATGTCTCTCTTTTGAGGAAGAATTTGGGAGAACATTCAACTGCAACTGCTATTCTACTACCTCTAGATCATGAAGGTAATATGGTTCTGGAACCAGCCAAAATTGTTGGCTATCAGGACAAGGTATTGCGAAATGGCAAGATAATCAAATAATATCTAATTCACTGGAAAAACCTCCCTGATGAAGACAATTCTTGGGTCAACAGCTCATTTATTCAACAATGGCCATGACTACTACCATGAAGTTGTTGAACATGACATTCTTGATCATTACTACTTAACCAAGGCAATCAAGCTGAGCGTCTTCATTTTTGAGGACAAAAATGTTTAAGTAGGGGAAGTGTCATGTACTTTTAGTACATTAGTGATAAATAATGCAATATAATATCCAACGTAAGCTTTGTAGGCCCAAAATGAGCTATTGGCTTTAAGAACAAGGCGGTTCTCTCTTTAGGCCCTTCAAAGTAATTAATAAGGATAATAGGCCAATAAGGGCCCAAAGTAGACTAGATAATACTTAACAAGGGCTAACTATCCTTCAATATAGTTATGTTAGAACATTATCTATAAGTAGACAAGGGACATCAATTTTGGAAATCTTTTGGCTCATTTGCAATTGAGAGAACTAGGAGCTCCATCTCCTCTCCCTCCTTTGTGAATGTGAGCCTTGGGATCAAGATCTTGCTAGGTCTCATGTGCCCCATCACATGAATTCATGTACTCCTCACTCTACATTATGGAATCCATCTCCTTTTGAGCTTCCCTTTGATATGAGCTTTGTGGTAGCTTGTGGTTATTGCTCATCTTTGGTCCTCTTCAACATAGGTGTGGTGGTTGCCTCCTTATTCTAGCTACTTGGCTTGGATTGAGAGGTATGGCACATGACATATAGCATATTATAAGTCATGAATACACTTTTTCACAAGAGCAAGCCATCATGCTTAGATAAATTCATGAGAAAGAAAGAGAGAGAGAGAGAGAGAGAGAGAGAGAGAGAGAGAGAGAGAGAGAGAGAGAGAGAGAGAGAGAGAGAGAGAGAGAGAGAGAGAGAGAGAGAGAGAGAGAGAGAGAGAGAGAGAGAGAGAGAATTAAATAGTGTATATTAAAATAAATTTTATGTAGATTCAAACATTTAGTGTTTCTAAATAGTTGGAAGTTTAGAACAAACATATGACATTATAGTGAGCAACCTGAAGATTCTACCTTCAAAGTTTAGCACCACATTGCTTATTTGTAGGATGAGACTACATGTTCTACAATATATACATGAACTTGGCATGTTTTTACCCATTTTTCTTTTGGATAAACTCAACACTTCCTATTGGCAAAAGCAAAGCGACTAGAAATCATGGTACTTGACTATTCACCACTTATGAAAATAGTAAAATTTCTTGGATTAGTTAAAGAACTCCTTAAATACATTCCGAAAGCATACGTGGTGAGTAGCAGTTAGCAGTTGCCGTTAAGTTGATAGAAAATTTCAAAGGACATGCTAGCTACACAAACGTTTCAGTCACGAAAATATCAATAGTTAGCACATGATTTATTCCAAATTAAATGACCTGCTTGCAAACGTTTATGTTGTGAGTTGCGCTACCAAGGACAAACTCATTCTTATGGCGTGAGTTGTGATACGGAGAGGACAAATTCACCTCGTATAGTTTCCTAGTCGATAAAAAAAGATAGCATGTTGTACCGTTTGGTCTCAGGTAGATCAGCTTACCACACATCTATTTTTCGGAAGGTTGATGAACTCGCACAAGATTGAACAGTTCCCAAAAGAAGTAGAAAATGACTCGCATAGGGGAACAAAATGACTCGCATAGACCTGGAAATGACTCGCACAGGTTTGAAAGGTTTCCAAAAGAACTAGAAATGACTCGCGCAAGGGAACATACTACTCGCACAGGAGTGTATACATGACTCGCATAAGAAGGTCGGTACTTGCACAAGCAAAAATGACTCGTATAAGGTGTTCAATACCTGCACAGGACAATACCAACCCAAGCCAACACGCCCAGTGCCTAACTGTCAACTTTGAATGGCAGATCAAAGTGTGGTAAAACCATTAGGCCTAATACCACACATAAGACTGAAACTCGGAGGTTTGAGCTTCATGCTAGATTTGGTAGTGCTAGATATCCCTAGCAACGCCTATTCCTATGAATTACTCCTAGGTAGGCCATGGCTCTCTAACGCACTCGTAGTGCACGATTGGAATAGAGAGCATGTTACATTTGGCAATCGAGAAACATCAGTCACCATCAACTCTACTGGTAAGATCAAACCCGCATGTATCACCGAATATGGATCCTCTACCATAGAGTCTATTCTTGAAAATTATCGTGACATCAAAGAGAAGGGCCACTATACCAAGGCTACGGATATTATCAACTGGAGCCACAGCTTGGCAACAATCGATTGTGTCAATGTAGAACATTGCGAGCTCAATACATATCACATTGATAGCAATGAATCTACCATTGAACCAACTGATTTGGATATTTTTATCTTCAACATCAGTTATGTTAAAATTCAACCCCACAACGAGGACTTGCTTCACGTCGCTTGGCTACCTTATGACAAATCAATAACCTTGTATATTGATGACGAGAGTGTTTTATGCTCTTAAGAGTTTGATACTGACTCCGACATGGCCGATATTACAGATGTAGCTATTTTGTGCTTCATGGATGCCATTCTCCCACGGCTACTCTCTGAGAAGGTCCAGGAGATAGAGCCTAAGGGTAGCATTGCTGCAACCAAACTGGACCAAAGTAAAATATACGAATGGGAGATACATGATAATGAATCTATCTACGGGATAGATGACAAAATCTTAACCAAAGTCCCTACTTGATCTGACTGTTGGTAGTTCTCTGGAAGTTCTGATGGATACTTGGTAATAGATCCCTGAGTCAATCTAATGATGCATCCAAGCCACACAAAATCATCGTTCAAAAGGTGCATGCAAAACCAATTAGGAAGGAAGCTATCCGCGAGAAAATGAAAAAGATTATAGAGGTGCAGCCTCCTCATGATCTCACGATAGCTCGAGAAACCTCGGGCAGAGCACAATCTCTGAGTCCACAAGCCACACAACTAGGACCCCTAAAGATCCACTAAGGCCAGGACTAAGAAGCCCTATGCCCTTGACAAAATTGATGTGCCCAACCATTTCAAGGACTTCACCATTGAAGATGTAATTATCCACCTACCTCAAGCTCAATGGGAGCCAAAGGGGAATGAGCCATATGATGGCCCCGCTCAAACCATAAAATTAAATCTTCAAGAGCCAGATGAGACAGACGAAAATTTTGTCCATATTGGAGCACACCTCAACACCAAACAACGTCTGGCCTTAGAGAAACTCCTTAGAAAATATTTTCATAACTTTGCATGGTACTACAAGGACATGAAGGCGGTAGATCCTTTGGTTGCCATGCATAGAATCCCATTAAAGAAGGATGCTAAACCCCATGCCAGTAGATCTAATCGTTGTAATCCAATCTATAGAGCACACATCGAAGAAGAACTCCAAAAGCTCTTGGAGGCATCTACGAGGTGGAACATACAAATTGGGTATCACCTATTGGGTATACAAATTGGGTATCAATTTTGAAACCTTTTGGCTCATTTGCAATTGAGAGAACCAGTAGCTCCATCTCCTCTTCCTCCTTTGTGAATGTGAACCTTGGAATCAAGATTTTGCTAAGTCTCATGTGCCCCATCACATGAATCCGTGTACTCCTTACTCTCCATTATGGAATCCATCTCCTTTTGAGCTTCACTTTGATATGAGCTTTGTGGTAGGTTGTGGTTGTTGCTCATATTTGGTTCTCTTCAAAATACGTGTGGTGATTGCCTCCTTATTCTAGCTGCTTGGCTTGGATTGAGAGGTATGGCACATGACATATAGCATATTATAAATCATGAATACACTTTCTCACAAGAGCAAGCCATCATACTCAGAGAAATTCATCCTAGAGAGAGAGAGAGAGAGAGAGAGAGAGAGAGAGAGAGAGAGAGAGAGAGAGAGAGAGAGAGAGAGAGAGAGAGAGAGAGAGAGAGAGAGAGAGAGAGAGAGAGAGAGAAAACTTGTAAATAGTGTATATTAAAATAAGTTTGGTGTAGAAAATATTTAGTGTTAATATATGATTGGCATTTAGAACAAACATATGACATTATTGTCATGTCCATGGCCAGTAAGTAGGACTCAGTATACTCCTAGTCTTGGATACACAGTACTCCAGTAAATCAAGCTGTTACTTATGCCACGCCAAACTGGATGTGACCCAAAAATAACTAATATCTTTGTGAGGAACAGAACACACTAAATGGAGTTAAGACAAGGTATGAGACAATGTATGCATGTGTAGAATTATCAATAGCAATTCTATGAATAGGTGGTCCATGCTCAGGACTCCATTCTAGGTGAATCTATGTATAGGGAACTTAGGGCTATGCATGGCTATGTGCCCAGGTTGCTTTTGAATCTATATATTGGGTCCAAACTCACCCTACTCCTTATTGTGATTATTAATTCATTGCTAGGGTTTCACTCTACATTCATGCTTCTTATTCCTTGGCTTGGGGGTGAAGCTTTTAGAGTTGATTGGTTGCTTCATAGTGTGTTTTTCCATTGTGTGTTATCTTGTAAGCAGGATCTTAGGGAGCTTCCCTTATAGTGGTATCAAAGCAAGGCTTACGAAGATTGGAGAACATGGAGAAGAGCTACCTTTTGTCGAAATTTTGGATTGGATCTAGGAAAATTCTCTTCGAAGGTGGATAGCAAGTGGGCAAGTGGGTGTACTATCCCAGTTTAAATTTGCATGTTGCTAAGATCCATTGAGTCTTGGGATTCTTTGTGGTTTTATGGAGAATTGTCTTTGAAGGCCAATTTGTGATGGTTTTTTGGAGCTTTTTCTTGTGTAGATCAAATCTTTGGTAGATCTGAATTTTCCAGCAAGTGTGCTTTCATTTTAGGGTTCATTAATGATGAAATTAATGATGCACGCCGGTTCTCTCCAATGAATTATGATTTTAGGCTATGTTTTGGTAAAAATTGCTTGGTTTTTCATGCTTTTTGGCACAAAATAGATAGTAAGAACCAAAATCCAACAAGATCAAATCAATTAGATGGTTGTAATTCTATAAATTCGTTTGCATGTGTTAGAGAAAGAGTTGTATGTCATGAATTTCCACTTTATGGTGATGAAAAAATCAAAAAATAGCCAAAAATCATTATTTTTGCTTGTTTTCTTCATAAAGTTGGATAGTAGGTGGCTGTACCATGTAGAGCTTGTAAAGTGGTGGACCAAAGTCTTTTGAAGCTTTCCCTGAAGTTAGAACCAAGAATTCCAGCAATTGAACTTGTAGGAAGTAAAAAAAGTTCAAAACATGACCATTTTTGGTGATTTTTGGGGATGGATCTCTCCAAATTTATAAGGAGATCATTCTAGTATTAATTAAAAAATGATAACCATTTTTTTTTACCTTCCTAACAAGCTATCAGACCTGTGAATTGATGGCTGGTGGCTTATGCACCATCTCCATTAAAATTGAAGCTATTATGACTTCTATAAATCAAGAAATCTTCGTTCTCAGCCTATACTGCATCTTAGGATCAGTATGAATGCTTCATGGAAGTCTAATTTGCTGTTTAAGACTATCGGTAGCATCAATTTTGGGCTGGAATGGGTGTTTGCACGTTTCTACATGATTATTTCTTGTGGAAGTGTGCCCTACTACTGAATTTCTAACACTCTGATCTCCCACGTGTGAAGCCTAGGTGACAGACTAATGTGGCAACATCTTGTTCACTTGGTCTCCCTCTATACTGAGCTTTACAGCACCCAATTTGGTGTCCCGTAGCCAAAGTTTCGATCATCTGAATTTTTGTAATTTTGTGAGTAAAATTGGCAAAATTTTGAATTGTTCTGATTGCATGCCAGTCATTTTCCTAATTAGTGGTACTATGCTTGCATGGATTAGTTGCATGATGATTCTTAGAGTGATTCTGACATGCATGAGGGATTTACAATCAATTTGAGTGGTCATACGCATGTGCTCTAACAGTTGGGTCACAAATCAGTGTTAATGGTTGACAAATTCCGTAAAACTGAAGTTTACGTAAAAAATTCTGTAATGACGTTTGTGACTGATGTAGTGTGCTTTGCATGCCAGTTTGACATTGGGTTAGTAACATTAGGAATCGGACAATGTTTCAATTTTTTCGACTTCGATTGCCTTTTGTACTAATAGTATTTTCGTCAGAATTTTTGAATTAAATAAAATACAACAAAATCTGAGTTTTCTGAAAAAAAATCAAAATTTTGGTCATTTTTTTGTTATCTATGGAATCAGTTTAGATCAGTGAATTGATTAAACTGAGTTTATCAGTCGGATTTGTCACAATATTTTCACTAAGTCTAATTTATTTCCCGGTGACAGATAAGTTATAATTGACAGAAGGAACCGCAATGAATTGCAGACAGTTCTTATTGTGTTTCTTTTAACTTTTGGAGTTGGGAACTCCCAAATTGAAAGTTAAAATTTGAATTTTTTTATTTTTGTTGAATTTCAACTTGGTTAAAATTTGAATTCAATTACTTGTCTGATAGTTTTGTAATCGATGTTGATCGATAGAAATCAGTCAAGTGAACGTCTGTACAAGATACTCGTTAAATTTGATTAAAATCGTTAAACAATATGAAATAACCAGGTTGAATGAGTGGCAATAGTATTCTTTATCTAACAGTTCAAGAATTATTAAAATCCTATTGGTGGAATTTCCATTTATGTAATTTCATAATCTGTGTTTGGATAGGTTTTGTCAATATTAACGGAGTAATGCCATACCAGTCAATAAAAAGAAAAAATAGTCCAATTTTATTGAAAAATTTGTAATAATAGGAATTACATAATTGATCTTATTTCCAGTAAAATCCTATGGTGAATTATATTCAAAAGATCAGACTAGTACTATTTCATATACTAGTAAATGATTTTTGATATATCAGATTTTTAGGCCAGGTATAGGACATAAATGAAATTGTTTTGGACTTTTTCCTACAGTAATTTGGTTTTTAAACATTTACTAATGATTACGTCTTCTTGGTACCTAAGCTGAAGAGATTTTCAGGGAACTGAAAATTCTAAGGAAGGAAGAAGAGTGGACATCAGAAGTAGTAAGTGTGATCGGGAAATGTTGCAGTTAAGATTTTGGTAATTTTCTGTCAATAATTGCTTAATACTAGTTATTAATTTCCTGGTTAGAATTCATTCAGTTGAATTTGTAACTAATATCTTTGTAAACATTGAGTTATCCGCAGTTTTGGATGTCAATTTCTTCTGTCTAAGTCATATAATCAAATGTGGATTTTGGGTATCCATCTGATAGGCATGCCAGTCATCCAAATAAATGGATTCTCCAGTGTTTGGGAACTTGCGATATTATTATAGGATAGCTAGATGATCAGTGGATCTCTAGAATATTAGATAAGGCGGTTAAGGGTTTTCTGGAAGGAAAACCTGATGGTATGGGACATCAGTATTTTTGGAAAGAAAATTCTAGGACTGTAAAGATCTGATGATCAATGGTGTGTTTTAGTACCTAGTCGCGATATGGGAAAGAAGAAAACCATTTGATCAAATGTGGGGTGTTTTGTAGAATTTTGAGGTTTAATCTAGATCCCAATTTGGTATCTCATTATTTACAAAATTAGAGGCCCCCAAATCTATTTCTCACTTTCTTAATTAATCCTTTACTTTTTAATAATTTCTTATAAGACATCACATTGTTTATGTGATTGTTTCCAGCATGAAGTTATTCTTCTGAAAGACTGTTATATAAATTACTACTTGTGTGAATAGACTTGGAATTCAGATAAATTCTAAGGTTAAATTGTTTCAATTTTTTAAATTTAGAATATCTGTGTTGCATAATGAATTTTGATGGAATAGTAGCTTCTATCACTCAGAGTGAAAATATTTGAAGGAGAAGTCCTGTATGTAATAAGGTGAATCCTTTAGTGGAAGCACTTATTACTGACTTTTCTTGGATTTAGATATTTTCATATATCATCTTTCCAGTTAATTTTTATGGAAATTTATAATTTCTTTAAAAGGAGGGGTGAGTGGTGGGGTAAATTTCTATTTGGGAATCTATGGGTTGCATAGTTTTCGAAAAAGAGCCAGCTGTGGTATAGAAATGAGATTTTTCTGGAAGTAATTTTGGATAGATTCATAGTAAGATGCCCAATTGGAACTTTTTGAATATGAGGAATTCTTTAGGGATTGTGTGGACAATCTAGAACTAGACCAGGTTTGGAATTTGAATCATTATCTATAAGTAGTTCAGTAAAAGGTCAAAAGTTACTAATTCCATTCTCATTGGAATAGAAGTAAGTTTGATCAGAATTTAAGTCTGAGGGTTTTGTATTGGAACAACCTAATCTTAGTTTTAGTACTAGGACCAGAGAGGGGTTACAATTTGTTTGTGTGAAAGAAATTATGCTATTAAAAGAAATTGGATTGGAAAACTACTAAGAGTGAATTTTATTCGTGTCAAAGATTTCCCGGATATGCTATTTACTCAGGAGAAATAGAAAATATTTTGTAGCTGAGTTACAAGATCTCAGTGAGATATGTGAGTAACATATGTGGGTTCTGGAGGAATATACCAGATAAAAATGTGTTTATGTACTGGATCATAGTGACATTATTCACGTATGTGCCCGATTAATCTTGTATGAATCTATTGTGTATTCCTATAGATGGTTAAGTATGGTTTTGGATTCCAGAAAATCATGATTGACAAATCATACAAATCTAAATATTTATGATTGATGGATCATAAATAGATACTTAATTATTGTCAGAGGATTATAAGGAATTGTAATGATTCTTAAGTGTGATGATTAATTCTTGATCTATTATTTGAGTAAGAACTTAGATCAGTGTTTTGAATCTCTCTACTCTAGTATTTTATTTGAGAACCTATGGATCTCACAGATATTCTCACAAGATAAGTATTTTATTTGTGGAGAAATTAATTTATCTAGTGGGTCTGCTACGGTTTCTGGTCTACAGATGCTTGAGTACAGTTCTTCATTTGATTGAATCTCCAATTATCTTAGGAGACAGACAAGTCTATTAAGATGAATGAATGCTATTTTCTTGCATTTGGTGCTAGAAATACGAGCATTTAACTCAAAGGAGTTCTGGGATACTCAGAGTTGAGTTTTAATCATTCTATATCTTAATGATTCTTCTAGAGATTCTAATTGAATGAATTATCATATCTTAGAATTTGGATTCTAAGGATATTTGTAGTTGAAAGCTTAATAAATTATCTGTCAGAGTTGTGGATAATTTCAAACTCTAATTGTAATTATTTTATTATTTCTTTAACTTTAATCTCTTAAGTTAGGTTATTTCACCCAATGTTTCATATAAGTGCTTTATATGAAGGTGATGTTACTAACTCGTGATGAATGTAGCCCATATGGAAAATTTATCACTTAGTGTACTTGTCAAACTTGAGTTGTGCTCCAGTGCAGAGATTATCTTTGAGTAATTGTTTGATATGAAAGTCAGACTAAGGATAATGATTTTCTCGGTTAATATTGAAAGTTAAAGGAACTGTAATTTTTTACTGTTTAGAGAGCTTCTAAGGATAGAAGCAGTTTAAGGAGGGAAGAATGTTATGTCCATGGCCAGTAAGTAGGACAACTCAATATACTCCTAGTCTTGGATACACGGTACTCCAGTAAATCAAACTGTTAGTTATGCCACGTCATACTGGATGTGACCCCAAAGTAACTAATATCTTTGTGAGAACAAGAACACACTAAATGGAGTTTAGACAAGGTATGAGACAGTGTATGCATGTGTAGAGTTATCAATAGCAATTCTATGAATAGGTGGTCATTGCTTAGGACTCTATTATAGATGAATCTATGTATAGAGAACTTAGTGCTATGCATGGCTATGTGCCCAGGTTGCTTTTGGCTCTATATATTGGGTCCAAACTAGCCCTACTCCTTATTGTGATCATTGATTCATTGCCAGGGTTTCACTCTACATTCATGCTTCTTATTCTTTGGCTTGGGGGTGAAGCTTCTAGAGTTGATTGGTTGCTTCTACTTGGTTGAGTGCTTGCTCTATAGTGTGTTTTTCCATTGTGTGTTATCTTGTAAGCAAGATCTTAGGGAGCTTCCCTAATAATTATAGTGAGCAACCTAAAGATTCTACCTTCAAAGTATAGCGTCACATTGCTTATTTGTAGGATGAGACTACATATTCTACAATATATACATGAACTTGGCATGTCTTTACCCGTTTTTCTTTTGGATAAACTCAACACTTCCTATTGGAAAAAACAAAGCGACTAGAAATCATGATACTTGACTATTCACCACTTTTGGAAATAGTAAAATTTCTTGGATTAGTTAAAGAACTCCTTAAATACATTCCGAAAGCATACGGGGTGAGTAGCAGTTAGCAATTGTAGTTAAGTTGATAGAAAATTTCAGAGGACATGCTAGCTAGACAAACGTTTTAGTCATGAAAATATCAATAGTTATCACAAGATTTATTCCAAATAAAATGACCTGCTTGCAAACGTTTATGTTGTGAGTTGTGCTACCAAGGACAAACTCATTCTTATGTCGTGAGTTGTGATACAGAGGACAAATTCACCTCGTATAGTTTCCTAGTCGATAAAAAAAGATAGCATGTAAGTATAGACGTACAAGAAGCATTTAGGAGATAATAAGAGAGATGAAATTGAGGTGCTATGAAATTCACTTTATGATTTGAACATTATGGTAAATGAGCTCTTGACAAATCTGTTATAGAGTCAAAGCTTGCACATGAGCTGAGCTGATGTTGAGACAAATCCATTGTAGGTGCCTCTTATTTAAATAAAGTATCATGGATTAGGTCTAGACCCAATGCAAAAAAGCATAAAAACTTGTAATAAACACTTCGATTCTTAACCCTTGAGGGCTGCTTTTATCATGTCTATTTCCTTTTGTGGAAGATTGAACGCTTTCCCCAGCACATCATCGCCAATCGTTGGATTGGATGCAAACAAGACAGTAGGGAGCAGACTGGCTCCTGGATTCTGGCTGTCCAAACCTGACAGTGAGAATGCTTGACTGTCTCCCACGTTGATTATGAAGTGAACGAGACCCCTGGGGAACACGGTGAGGTCTCCCGGGTACAAAGTGTTTGTGAAGAGGGTGGAGTTTCCGTCGCTGCTGACAAAGCCTACACGGAGAGTTCCAGCCACGACGAATAAAACTTCTGATGCCCGTGGATGATTGTGAGGAGGAACAACTCCACCTGGTGCATAATCTATGCGTGCAAAGGAGAGTCCTTGAGTGTTAAGCCCTGGGAAGTTGGCAGCTCCTGCAGCGGTAACACTAGAGCCCAGTTTATTGTTGGTGTTCCCGGCCTTCCTCAGGAGAGGGGAAACAAAATCAGAAGCATTAGGCATTGCCTTACATACGAACCCATTGACTTTGACTTGCGCATTGGGATCAGCGACGCAGACATCTTGAAGTGGGTCTTCGTCGGCAGCAATGGCTCCCCAAGGAACTGCAACGAGAAGACCGAGAAAGCATAATCCTAGAAAATGTACAAATGCAGCCATTTGAGAAGAAGATTTTTCGAAACAGATGAAAAAAGTAGCAACAGGGAGCAGACGAGATTGGCTTTTGCGGAGCGGAAAAAGGCAGATGAGTAAGTAGAGGCAAAAGGGTCGATACTTATAGGCAAGAAGGAAGCTAGCTGATTTGTTTGAGGAGTGGATTGACGCGGTAATTTGCTGACTGTTGCGACTAGATGCAGCATGGATATTGTCAAGGGTAGTTGTGGAGGACTGGAGTGACGCGGTAATTTATCGACTATAACGATTACATTCACAATTGTGATTGTCCAAAAGCTTCTTCCACAAGGAAAAAAAGTCAATTCTCATCGCCTACAGATTTTTATCTTAGACAATATAGTGGAGGACCACGTGGTAACTACACCGACTGACTTGTCAAAATCGGAGCTGGAAACTTGAAACTGCCTCCTTTTAACATTCTGCATCAGATGCATGCATTTCAATCTCCCATTGAAGCCTGCTTCCTTACGTCTCCATGGAGACTGGATAGGGATCATGGTGTAATGCCGGATGCCCCCCACTTTCCTTTGTATTTTGGAGACACGTCAAATTTATAGCAGCATAGGTGTGTATACGTTACCTATGCTGAAGGCGTCTCCTCTCACACAGATTTCTTTTTGGGAGGCAACACTAAAAACTTGCACCAAACGCTATGGTGAAGTTAAAATCTATTTTGAAGCCATACCTCAGAAGCAACATCCCAATTGATTCTTACTCCTTGTCTCTCCAATAATTTGAGTAATGATTGCATATTGTTACCATATGCATACTTGTACTCCTCCTTGGTGGGATACTGCTTTATGGTGGATTTCTGCATAGTCAGACAAAATTGTGATTATAATTTAAAACAAATACACAAATATTTTAGGATAGTGCAAGAAGATTAGTAGATATAATTAATGAAATTCACAAAAATCACGATTTATTATTTATGATTGAATATTCGCAATTTCAATATTTAGAAAAGTTGACATTTTTTATTCACAATTGCACTATTAAACATATTTCACAATCAAAGTATTCTGCGTTTCACAATCAATATTCAAACTTTCACGATCAGTATTCATAGTTTCATGATCAGTATTCATAGTTTCACGTTCAATATATTCATAGTTTCACGATAGTAGTCACAGTTTCAGGATCGGTATTCACAGTTTTACGATTAGTATTCATCATATCACGATCAGAGTGTTCACGTTTTAGTATTCACAACTCAATCCAACAACTCCTCATCCAACCTGCTAAAAGGTCAAACACATGTGCAAAAAAAGAAAAAGATATTGAGAATAACGAGTAGTAGCAGCAGTAGATGAGAGAAGATGGTGAAACATAATTGAGCTTGCAAGTAACAAGAGAAGCTATGTAATCTTTTTTTTAACATGTCTATTCTTTAGACACTTGCATAAAATATAAAATGATTGTAAAGAAGATAAGAAACCACATGCGGTGTCATCCCGAATCGGCAAACGTTTCATCAAAAAAACTAAGTTATCATGCAAAAAAAAATCTTAGCTACTTGGATGCATGTATGAAAGAATGAGACTTTACTTGTAGATTCTAACAAAGAAAATTAATCGCCAACTTATTGCATACTGCAAAAAAAGGCACACGAAGCAGCAAGTACACACTTGAGACTGTAAAACAGACCTCAACACATAGAATTGCCTTTGCAAGGCAAGGCCGAAAAGCCATAAGAGTTACCATAGAGAACGAGATCATGCAATGATTTGTGACGACTCAAACAATTAGATTCAACCTTAAAGTTACAATCACCACTTCAAAACAAAAACTCTAACAATCGTTCAACACAAGAGTTACCATAGAAATTGAGATCAGTCACATTTTGAGCTCCCTTACATTTTTCAGTAAATCCATCAAAGTTGAATTTTGACTCCTATGGGGCAGGTTGTTGTATTCCACTACTTTTAGCATTATTTGGAGTGTGGAGCAACATCTCAGTTGGCCATGTGCACCATTCCTTGTACTTCATTACTACAACTTTGCACGTCACATGGAATTGAATGGGTTTTGATGATCCGGATTAATCAAGAAGATGAAGTAGTTGAAAAAAATTGTTGCTAGAAACATTTTACCATAGAATGGTTGTGATGCACATGTGTGAATCTGGGAATGCTACCATGGATCAGGGTTTTCATATTGACGTGATTACTCTATTTCTCATGAAAATAACTTTATTGTTGACATGATTACATGAAAAAGCTTATTAATATCAACCAAAAAGTGTGTTAGATTTTTCATGCTCGCCTTAAAATCATCCAAGTAATGAGCATCCTGAAAATAGTCGAAGGCCAACTACATTTTTGTCGGACATTTGCATTTTTTGCACCTTCGCATTTTTCGCACCTTTGCACTTTTCGGACCTTTGCCATTTTTGTGCCTTGTACATTTTTGGCACTCAAACATTTTTGGGCACCTTCCATTTTTCACACTTCGGGATTTTTGACTTTAGCAGACCTAAAATTGTCTGGAACTAACTGACATGCAAAATATCCCAGTGACGGTTATATGCTTTGTACATATAGTCACTGATACAAGGACATTGTGATAAATACAGTAGATAGCATTTAATGCTTGTAAATATATTTTCTGAAGCAAGACACTTGTAATATATAACTTCCAACTTACACTTGAGAAAAAAATTATTCACTTTGATAATGTCTGACGTAGAGAGTGTTTCGAGTCACCTCAACACTTTCAAAAATCTTATGGAGCAAATAACTGCAACTGGCTCAGTATAGAAGATTCTGATGCTCTCATGACTCTATTATCGAGTCTACCTGAAGCCTACAAAAATTGGGTCATGGAAATTTTGACCCAGGGGCACCTCACTCTGTCAAGAGTAATTTCGCTGCTCCTACAATAGGAGATCATAAGATCTGCATCCTCCTTAGGCTCAAGATCGGATCCTCAATCTCTATATTTAGAAAATCAGAAGTTTAGATCCAAGAGATCTACAAAGTCAGGATATACTGACAAGAAGAGCAACATGCAGTCTGGACCAAATGATTCTTCAGGATCTAACTTTCTAGCCTGGAAAGTTAAGACATCACTAATACTCAAGGGCGAAGGACTCTTCCCCCGGGTAGATGGCATAGAAGAAATGCCTACGACATCAAGCAAGGAGCTACGCAAATGGAAGGAGAAAAATGACAAGGCAGTAGCCTTGATGTCTTCATCCATCGAAGATAGCCTCACACTTGACCTGGCTACACTCTCCAAAGCTAAGGAGATGTGGGATGCATTGCTCACAAAATTTCAGACGAAATCAAGAAGTCAAATCATGATGCTGGAAGATCAGCTGACGAATTTACAGTGGGATGGGAAAGACCTCACTTCCTTTGTAAGAAAGATGAAGGATCTGTTTCTATCACTACATAACTTTGGAGCAGAGAATGCAGTGTTAGCTGAGAAGCAGCTCACGTACCTGTTGAGAGCCTTACCCAGACGACAAGAACCCTGCTTGCGAAAGATCCTACCATGAACCTCAAAAAGGTGATTGTTGAGATTCGAGAGGAAGTCGAGGCCAGAGAACATCTTGATCACAAGGATGGTTCTGACTAGGCCCTCTACGACAACAAAGAAAAATTCAAGAAACGTCGAAACAACAAGGTACAGACAAGAAGACTTGTGTGAGATGCAAAAGAGATGGGCATACAGTAGATACATGATGGCTCAATCCCAAGATTGAGTGTATCCATTGCCATAAGAAGGGTCATGCAGCCGTGGATTGCCACCAGAACCTGAGAAACAAAGCAGCACAAAACAGACAAGAGAACAACAACAATTCATCCTATATCGATGAGCCGGAGATCTCCTAGATGGGCGAAGAAAGAATGAACAGAAACTGTTCGACCGCCTATATCTATGAGGACGTGTGTGCAACATCAACATCTGACACACATGAGGTGATCCTAGATTCAGGAGCCACCTCACACTTCGTGACATCAAGAAGAATAATGTCTGATTTCAGAAGTGCAGATCCTTCAAGATTCATAGTTCTTGGATGGATCTAGACATCAAGTGAACGGTATTGGTTCACTATGGCTCAACACCAACGGCAGAGACAGATGACTTAAAGACGTTCTGTTCATGCCTACTCTGCAGCAAGACTTGCTTTCTGTAGCAAGAATAGTAGATGCAGGGATGCGTGTGACATTTTCTAACGAAGCATGCAATGTGATTGATGCTAGTATGAGCAATATCTTCAATTAATGAGGGATGACGGGCTGTGTTATTGTCGTAGTGTAGGTTTCAGGATACTTTCCTATAGCGATGCTAGATGGGCATCCCACAAGGACGACTGTAAAAGCATCTCAGGTCCAATACGAGACCTTTTGCGGTCCAATACGAGCAGACGACCAAAACGAAACCAACGATGAAAACAAAACCAACGAAGGAAACGAAACCAACGTTGTGAAACCTTTTGCTACCCCTCACGCTCCAAAGAGTACCAACGAGATCATGCAAGTACCCAGAAGTATAGATGTCTGATCTGATGGCACGATGTCAGCGGATACAATCTAGGTTGTGGCTAATCTGCCACTTTGTAATTTCCTGATTAGTTGTAGATGCTTAATCACTCTAATCTAAAAGTTACATGGAGGGACTATATACTTGCTGGATAATACTTGACAAGTGATGATGGAATACACATAAGTGTAATTTGTAGTCTGATGCTAGTAAGCAGTCAAGACAAAATTACAAAATACATGTCCACCTGCGTGCGAAGACAATTTCATCTAGGATCTATAGATCCAACTATCCGCTAGTAAATCAAGACGATTACTCGTGAGAGAACCGTGTTTCTCCCACGCCAACACACTACGTGGATTTGCATGCAGTGCTTGAAGAATCAGAGAAAGATCAATATAGACGATTTTCTTGTTGTGTCTGATCTCAAATGCAAATGTTTCTGCTATTATTTGTATGTCTAAGTTTTCTTGTTCATTCTAATTCCGCACCTTGGTTAAAACTATGTTGAATGCTGCATTAATTTTATAAACGTAGATTAGCAGCACCTGACTACATTTTGGAGGATTGTAGGAGTGATTCAGTTGGCAGTGTCCAGCAATCGCATCTGAACTCCATCCGAATCGCAAGAGGATCGTGGTTGTCGCGACTGTTTTGCGACTGCGAAATCCTTTCTCCTCAAATCATTGGAAACAACCTTAACTTTTCAGCTTCAGAGCTGTCTCCATAGAACTTACAAGCATTATCAAAATCTTGGAGGAAGCTGACTGGGTCCGATTATCCATCATACTTTGGGCATTGATTCTCGGAATCCTCTTATCTACTTGTGGTGGAGACAGATTGTTTGTCTCCCCTGACATTCTGATCTAAGATAGATGATTCTACACACAATGGTTAGATGATGAATGTGGAAGGTATTCACAATATGATGATCTTATCACGAGGAATCTATGGCTTTCTACTAGGTCATGTCTAAGGCGCTTCCCTACTAGAGTGCCTAAGGCTATTTCCAACTAGATTATCTCATGATAGGATGTGGAAAGTGGATTTGTGCATGGCTATGTGTAGTGCATCTTATGATAGATCGACGTATCCTGGTGAAACAATTTCGTTGCGCAACAGAAGATACTAGAATTCCCTTGCAGGAAAAAATGACTCGCATAAGACGTTCAGTACCCGCCAAAGATGGGCTTTCTGGGACAAACTCCTAAAAGGACGAATATTCTAGTTTAGGTTGTAAAACTAGAATTATTTGCAATATTCTTAAGTCTAGAACTAACTGAACTTAAACCCTTACAATTATGTCTTAAAGGCCCAAGTTTAAAGGTTAAATCCAGAGTTAACTGCCTCTTTCTCACATTTATACAACATGCCGAGATAAGAGGACAACTGCCAGGGGGAACAGGGACATGGGATGGCTGTATAGTGGGTAGTGGATTTGGTCCTAGCCATCATTCTTAGAATCAAAAAAAGTAAATTAGGAAAGAAAAGTTTGAACCCAAGCGTAGGGAATGAAAAGAAAAAAATTTGCGATCAGAAGGCGCTTGAGAGCGATACCAGAATTGAATATCGGTTTCGAGCACATAGATAGAGAATATGTGCAAAAAAGAGATCCGTGCTCGAAAGCGATATTGGAATCATAGCGGTATCGGTCTCGAGTGCACGATGAGAAGGTAGAGTATTTTGCGAAGAGAGAGCGCGCTTGAGAGCGATATTGGGAGTGAAAACCGAAAATTCTACAAAAAAAAATGAAAATTCCGAGGGTGATATATAGGAAATTTTTGCACGTGTGAAAAAAATGGCTGGTGACACATGTAGGCATCTAACTGGTCCACGTGGATTGTTCGTACTGACTCAATTATGAGGCCACGTGGGTCGAGACACATGCACCAATCAGATTTGGACACGTGTCATTCTACACGTGAGAGATGTTAGATCAATCATTGTTTATACGATGAAATATTGATGACGAATCATGCATCAACACGTGTCCTTTTGTAACTCCTCCACATGTGCAAATCCGGATAACGATATCAAGCGTGCCCTGTCCATTGTTTACGTTCCGTTGACTTACTTGTGCCTGGAACCGATACTGCCTAGTCCGATATCACATTCAAACGCGCCTCATTTTATTTCTGATCTTTGTACACGCGTTCAGTTCCGATATCTTGTTTTGTTATATCTCTTTCGAGCGCACATTGCCTTGAGGTTCTTGTCTGACCTACATTTTGCGCCTAATTTCGATTCTAGTTTGTTTTTTTTTTCATGAATTCGGTATTAGTGATAATTTAGAGTATTTCAAATATCTTTTTTCTGCTTTTCTTTTTATTCTTCTTTCTAGTATTGAGGGTCCTGGTATTTTCACAGATTTATCTCAGATTTAAGTCTCTACTCAGTACTCTCTTATTCAGATTTCAGAATGAGGACATGATTCATTATCAGGACCTGGTGGCACTCGACAAGCATAGCTATAAAGCTAAGCTCGACAGAATGTTCACCAAGTTACATAATGATTTCAAGTCTGTAAATAGTGCCCAATTCACAATAAAAAATACAGATTTGTTGATTTTCATTCTGCATTTGTTTTTTTTTTTTTTTTGTTAAATATTTCTAACGATTCGGAAGCTGGCCCTCCCACTTATGAAGTTGCTTCTTCTAGTGATACAAAGTCTGAAAAGTGGAAGATTATAGATATAGAATTTTTTTTTATTGATACGAACGTTAGTTTATATGACTGTACAAATTTTGATCCTACACGAAACAGGGCATCGTTTATTGGCCCTAGAACTCCCAACACCCTTTCTCCTTCTGATAAATATCTTATCACATTGCCTACTTATAATATAGATAATAATTTTTTTTTGACATTATCGGATATATCGGATCTTTTTGATTTTACTGAAGTTGAGACTCTTTGCATTTTGAGCAAAGAGCTTGATGAATTTTCAGATATAATTGATTTTGATGCCGATGATCTTCTCCCTGGTGTTGACGATGTACATAATGATGAGCTTTACTCAGGGAAAGATTGTTTAAAAATGATTGTGGAGGAAATGCGCAATAAAAAAGATGATCCACCTCCTAAAGAGGAGTTTTTCAGAATTCAAAGTCATCTTGGTTTTTCCAAACCAACTGTCTATTCACACGAAAGGTGGACACAATATTGATGGAGAGACATCAATCAAGGAAGACAATGTTGAATGCGTAAGTTTTGTATCTTATTATGGACTAGTAGATTCGTTATGTCAGATTATATACTGGAGCTGCTTTTGGATTTTTTCATTTCAGAAAGCGATTTTTTTTTTATTAATTTGCAATTCGTTGAGGAGGACAGAGATCTTCTGCAGGAGAATTTTCAAGAGAACATGCACTGGGGCATTATCTGAAGTTCTTCAAGAAAAATGAGATAAGTGTTGCCCATTCAAAGTTTCATCAACATGGTGAGACAATGATTATGGCAATCAAGGCAGTGTCTCATTTTCTTGGAGGACGTAATTTTAATAAGGTGCATAAACTAATTTTGGTAAAGAAAACTATTGCACTTAAAATTTTAGGATATGGACCAGTGAATTCCATGCTCAGATCGTCTCATTTTGCATTGTATGCTGCGTACATTGATCTGAGTAAGCATGAAAACTATGAGCTGTTGGATCCATACAAAAGAAGAAAATTGTTGCATGATTCTAGGTTGCAACTTTCATTAGAGAAAGTATCCGAAGCAGAGTAGATACTGTTGAATTGTACTTTGTAAAAATTTTCATTTAATATACAAAATTTTATTGTGTGTCTATTGCCAATTAGCTTGTATAAATTTACATACTTTTTGAAATTTTTTATAATCCGTCGATTTTGTATTATGAAAAATTTGGATTCTTCTGTAAAACCATTGGAAAAGTTGTAGTATATAGTTGTTCCACCGATAATAAAGCCTTACCACATTGATGTGATCCATGGGTATGCTTAGGGGCTTATTTAGATCCAGAACTATAGGTAGCAGATCTCTATCCCAGAAACAATTTAAGGTAGAAAGGAATGATATTAGGCCGCAATGATCTGCAAAGTACCTAACATGGCGGTCCGGATTTGTATGATGTCTCCGGTAGAAATAGTTGCAATTGGCTACAAAATTGGCCGCAGGTCATCGGTCTCAACTTCTTTAGGTAGAACTGGCCAATATATTTTATTAGGAACCGTTTCTGGTGCGAATACTTCTCTGCGCCATATGGGATAATATGTTGGATTGACCCGCATGTAAGTTGGTGTCGCGATATATCTCTCGAAAGCATGTTTTCCCAATATCATAGCACGTCGCCACTAAGGTTACGGCTCCAATGCTAACACTTTCTTCTTGTGAGATTTACATATCGTGAAATCGGAAAGAGTGTACCTGCCTCGGTCCTCCCTGTTTGGATATGCTTTGTTAAACTCCCCTGACATTAACATTTGTCGGTTAGGATTCTTCGGCCTGATTCTGTGTCGTACCTTTGTAGTTGTGGTAAGTGTGGATGGTGGAGGGTTAGGTATGGTTGTGAAAAGTTCACAGAGGAGGGTTGGGTATTTGCGGAGTAGATAAGCAGTGGATGGTGAATAAGGTTGAGTGTCGAAGTGGTGAGGTGGTTGTTCATGTGGTGGGGAGAGGGGTGTGTCATCGAGTGAGGGTAATGAGGCTTGATAGGTGGTGTTAGGTTGAGTGGCAATGGGGTTAGGCTCTTCAGCTGAGATGCCTCATTCGTGGTTCGTGGTAGTACTCCCTTATGTGCTTTGAGGTTCCACCATTGCCAAGTGATACCCTGGATTATCCCGTTGTTGTACTGTGTAGCGCAAAGGTCTAGGATCATCAATTCCCACATCCCGTTGTCTATGGTGTTTGGCATGTGTTTCTTCATTCTTTGTGTGTAATGTTGGTAGCTGCTGGCATAATGTTTTTAGCTGTCCTTCTAGCTCTTCAATCCGTGTGTTGAGCACAGTTTGATTTGCTAGAATGGTTTGCTGCAATTGTTGTGCTTGCGCCTGGTTCGCCATCAGTACCTGAGTTAACTTCTGATAGGAAGCGAGAGGTATTATGGTGCCCTCCGGGATTGGTGGTGCTTGGAACTGGTTGAAATCAATCCGTTGAATATTGCCCATCAGAGCAGCCTATAAGTTCCTGTGGCTTCGTGGTTCACCTTCTAATTGTGTTTTTAAAGTCTTGATGAGATCATCCCTACGTTGTAAGCGAGCTTGAACATCCTTGTTATTTCGGTGTAGCTCTTTGAGGTCAGCAATGAGTTTTCTTTTTTTGTTTTTTAATTGAACGATCTCTTGTTCTAATTATGTGGAATAAATCTGCGATTCTTGTACATTGTTTGTTAGCTACACGTTTTTCTCTTGCGAGAAGTTGCACCAATTCTGATACTCATTGATAGAAGAGTAGAGGTAATGCATGGCATCAGCGTTGATGGCTCGTTGCACATTTTTCGGAAGGTACCGCCACTCCCCAATAGGAGGATACTGCTGAGAGGTAGATGCGTAGGATGGTGGGGGATTTTGTTGTATGTTTTGATACAATGTGGTGGACTGTTCATGATGGACGGATTGAGCAGATGGAGGGTGTGATATTTGAGTAATGGTGATAGAGATTGGAGATGTGTCGGCAGTTGTGATCGTGCTTGTAATAAAAACCATACATTTGTCATATAATCTGGGGCTGTAAACGTCCACCAATAATAATATTACAGCATGCTATCTGTGCCTAAAAGTAATGAATGGTCTATCAGTAAGTAATAATGGCGACCGAATTCTATAAAGAATAATGGCCTATCAGTAAAGAATAATGGTATATCAGTAAATAATGGTCTATCAGTAAAGAATAATGGCCACCGTATTACTTTGATACTTCTTGGCCAAGTTGTCCAGGTCCTAATAAGATTCTTGATGCAATTTTTCTCTTAAAGGGTTATGCTAGGTCGAAGTGGTTTGACTATGTCCATTCACATCGGCCTATCTCTGAGTGGCATGACGTTTTACCAATGCTTTGCCTTCTTATATTTTCCGTTGATTATGTAATTGTTCCTCCTCTTGCTCTTACGAGTGGTATAATATGTCTTGAGAGTTCTACTCCTTCTGATTCCTCTTGTGAGCATTCTTCCATATTCGAGGTTCCATTTTCTTGTGTAGGACAAATAGAGATAGAGTCACACATTTCTAGCAATTCACATGAGGTTGATTCACACATTGCTAGCGATACACATGAGGATGATTCTATATCACACAGTGTGAGCGAGTTGCCTGATTTACTTGAGATAGTTATTGATCTACCTGAGCTCGTCATTTTATCCCATAGTGAGTCAGAGTCACATATACAGGTCCCTATTGATGCTGATTCACATATTTAGGTTGCGGCTGATATGGTCCTTGATATTGATATAGCATGTTATGATACTATTGATGATCTCGTTGCATGCTTTGATGGTGCTACCGATGTTGTTGCATGCTATGATATTGTTCCATGCTTTGATACTTATTATTGATACAATATGCCTTGCTACTATTGCCGATGTTGCATGCTTTGATATTGTTGTTGAGTACTTTGATGCCACTCATATTCCTGAGCGCCATGCTATGGATGTTGTCACCTATGCTCCTTATTTCAATGTTATTCATGGGTCTAAGGTTCCTATTTCAGATGCTTTGGCTACTTCAGTAGATCTCCATATGGCATATGGTTATACATTTCATGATGGTCCTATTGTATACTCATTGGCTGATTTTGCTGATACCCATCTAGATGAGTATGCGGTTCTTCTATATGCACGTTTAGGCCAGAACTTATCAATTGATGCTTCTGTTATTATGCCTACGTATGTTGTTCCATTTGTGGATCATATTATTCTAGATGCAGGGCAAGAGTATATTTCTTTAGTGGATACAAGCAGTACACATTCATTTATTAGCAGTTACATCTCCACCAAGATTCGTGCTACACCTGTTCTTGCTTCCCAACCTCTCAGTGTTGAGGTTGCTCGTTCCCATTCTTTTCCTAGTTCTCAGATGTTTCAGGACTTGGATTATTGCATTGGTGATTTTTCTGGTCAGACAGATTTCTAGATCATTCCGCTGGAGCGCTATGACATTATTTCTGGTGTAGACTGGTTCTCTTCAATTGGTATTGTTGCTGTGGATCTCTCTCAACAAACACTTTCCTTTACTCATGCTGGTCAACATCATTCACTTGTTGGTATTGTTTCCAGGGTGACTATCAGTTGGTTACCGGGAAGCAGTTTATGCGTAGTCTGCCAAAGGCTCACGATGCAGCTCTTCTTTCTATTCAGAGTACATCAGTTGCTGCTTCGCTTTCACCATCCGTGGGTCCTCTTTCTTAGGTTGATGCCGCTCCGGATTTGCCTTGATTCACAGATATTGTATTCAGTGGTCATTCTTGGTTTCATTGATATTGAGGCCATATACCTTGGTGGTATTCCTACTATTGCTTTTGCGCATACCTCAGATAGCCCTCCTGGTTCGGTGGTTGGTGCAGTATCTGGTCTCTATATCTCCATCTCTTGAGTTCGTTATGGCCGATGTTCCTGCTGATTTCTATGGGATTTTTCACGGGTGTACTTTTGATGGTTCCCTCGCTATTGGTGATCAGGTTGTATCTTCTTTCGCTTTACTCCATGGATCTCTGCTTGAGGTTTGTGATCTGTCTCATGATATTTCTATGGTTCCTGACATGATTCATCCGCCTTTGGCCCTTACCGTTACACATTTTCCATTCGAGGATATTTGCCGGATGGTCACAATTACTTATCTAGGGTATTTATATGTTGGGATCTTTCTAGATGAGTATACGGGCATCCTTCAATGTCCATGTGTTTCTACATGTAGGTTTGCTACAGTCCATGCCGATGGTATACACTTTTGGGCTTTTTATGCATTAGGTTTTTCTGTGACTGATTCCTTTTTACCTCTTGATATTTGGCATTCTTGGTTATTACGTATCGCTTGGATTTCATTTGGACCTATTGCTCATGCTACTGCTTCATTTTCAGCTATGGATATATGGCATTCCTAGTTATTACGTATAGCTTGGTTTTCATTTGGACCTGTTGATTGCTGCTAGTTTTTGCATATTATTGATCGCCTATGGTTCAGATATCTCTATGATTATGCATGTGGCTCTCTATCTGTTCTTTTGTTGCTCATTTTAAAGATTGGCATGTCCTTATGGCTGGGGTTATTGCCTCCGTTCCAGCTACTATTTGTTCGGGTGATCTTCAGGTTCCACGTCATTTCGAGTTGCTCCATATCGCTTGGTCTCCGATGCTGAGTTGCCACTTTGTTCTGGTGTTCCGAGACCATCAAGGTACCTTGAGAGAGTTCCTTCTCCTCTCTTGGATAGTTTTTGGAGATGTTGTTGTCATATACTTCAGTGTTGCTCATATGTGCTTTGATACTCATTCCTAGCTAAACGTGGATATTGCTCCGATACTTGCTACTGATGTTGCGGATCCTGTTCCTCATTCCAGTGCATTTCTTCTATTCCTCACTTGTGCGCCTGGTGTGTACTTTGGGATTACACTTGCAGCCAGGTTCGTTGGGTTATTCAATTCTCCATCTATTTTTGGTGTACCCTATGATAGATTGGTATGTCCATATGGGGTCTTTCTGGATGATTTTTTCAGCTACAGTTTTTCAGTTGGGGCCTCTACTATTTCTAGAATTGTTGCTACTGTTTTCATGCATCATGTCTTTTTAGATGATGCATTAATTTCTTGAACCTTCTGGAGCTTTTGGCGTGCTGCTCTTCTCGTGATATGGGCCTTGAGGGTACCGTGTGCCATTGCTACTTATCATTCATGGGCCTTATGGATACCTTGGGCTTTTGACCATGTTGGTGCATATTTCTCCATTTTAGCTATCCTTTGTCAGGATGATGTCTTCATGCTCCATGTTTCCTGGCATATCGCTTGCTTTTCCATGCTGTTACAGTGTGCATGTTATCCTGCTTATGTTCCTACTCCTTGGTGCTGATGTCTTTTCTTGGGGAACCTTGCAAATATGGTTGATGGTTATGTGTATGATGCAACTATTGGCGATGAGTGTCCATCTCTTTTCCAGTTTCCTTATTGGCTTCCCGTTGCTGATGCAGTTCTACATTCTCGGGATTTTTGGATACCTTGGTATGATGTCCCTATCTTTTGAGCTGATCCTCTACTAGCTTGGGCATTATGGATGCCTTGGCATTCCTGGTTGCTGCTTGATCTTCTTCTGGTTCCTTGGCATTCCTGGTTGTTCCATATTGCTTGGTTTCTGATGACGCGGCCGAGATGTTCCCTTCGTCGCCATGATGTTGATCCTGAGCTGTTCCCAGCTGCCATTCACCAGGTTCGCCTTCACCATGGTCGACGCTGCCGACAGATTCAATTTTTGATCCAGTGGGATGGTCGTCTTGTTGAGTAGGCCACATGGGAGCCTATTGATGTCTTTTATCATACGTTATCACTTGCGGATCAGGATTGTGCTCTTGCTGCACTTGTTGATTCCTCTACATTAGATGCTGCTCTAGTTGTTGATGCACCAGGGCTTGTTGTTGTTTGATCCAGTTTCTTTTCGGCAATTGGGTCCTTTTTTTTTTGTGTTGGGGAGAGTTATGGACTTCGCTCATTACATTCGCCACGTCCATTTACATTTACTTTTACTTTATGCATAAGCAGGCCTTGGGCCCTTTTTTATTCATTATTGACACTTAGACTTTATGGTTGGCCTTGAGCCTTATTATTCATTATTTGGACATTTGGACATATTACTGGAGAGTGGGGGCGTTCTTGGAGGGCGCACTATTATCACTCCCAGTTGGGCCCTTGCCACTGGAAACTTCCTTTTTAGGGCTTCCTTTACGCTATAAGTAGGGAAGAGCTGATGATATTGATCTCTCTCTTTAGTCTCCTTAATCTCTCTTTCCTGCTTTCTAGGGTTAAGTCTTGCTTATGTGATGCTTTCATAGCTTAGCTCTAGATTAGTTGTGGTTGCATTCGTAACTAACACCAATGACCAGATAGCTGATATCTTTACTAAACCACATAGTAAACTCAAGTTTGAAAAGTTCAGAACTTTGTTGGGTGTTAGCTTAAATAAAATTGCCATTATGGGGGGGTGTTGAAGAGTAATGCCTATTTTACCCCTTTGGTTTAGCACTAATTATGCTGTAAGTTGTACATAACTCATGGGGCATGTTATTAATTAAATACATGAGACCCCCCTTTTGTAAGTTAAGTGAATTAGTGCAAGTGGCCCGCTTGTCCAAGTAGCTCACGGTTGACACCTAGACATTCCATGCATGTATTTGAGGTGCTTGCCTCACAAGGGATTTGGAGGACCCATGCCCTCTCTCTCTTTAGCAATTCATTTTCTCTTCTAACTTTTGGTGTTGTGAGGGGCTTATGCAATTGTCCTTGTATGTGATGTTTTCCATAGCTAAGTTTCTCAAGCTTTCTTGGTTGATCTAGTATTGCAGTTAAGATACTCCATAGCTAGGTCTTGAAATTCATCACCTCTAGCATGGGCCTATGAGTTGGCCTTGTCTCTGCTGGTGCTTTATATGTGCTCACTAGGTGCTCTCGCTCAATTGTGGGAACTAGCATACATGGGGTGATGCCCAAGGATTGCCCATCTAGGTTGGTCAAATTAAGCAAATGTGACTTGATCTTCGTCGTCGTGCTACAAGAGGTACCACTGCAATATAGATCATGCCATCTATGTGCACTTGAACTCGTAAAAATTATTGTGTCTCCCTTCGAGAGATTCACCTCCACCCATATGCCTCATCTTGCCACAAGCATGGCTATAGAAACACTAAACCCTATGAAACAGGTCAAAAACTCAATGCAAAGTGGATAGGTGAAAAAAAAGTAGCTAACACCTCAAAAATCATCAAATCGTAACCCTAACGTCAATAGAGGGCACTCTAAACCCTAAACCTCGGAAAAACTATTGCAAAGGGGCCTTAGGCACATCAACCACATGAATGCTCATGCCAACCACCTATGTGAGAAGAAGCTTGGGAATATGCAATCATTCTCTCTCCCTAGCAACCCTACAACCAATCCTAGAAACAAGACTCACTCAAAGCAATGCACTATGGCCTCCAAACAAAGCAAAGAAAAAACAGTGAAAACAAGGTGTTTTGCTTGCAAATTTCCACACTCAGCTTTTCCCTCTTCTATGAGCTACAATGGCCTTCTATAGATCACTACCTTCACATATAGTGCTGGCACATCCTATTTGGCTTCCTATTGCTCTTTCCACAAACTTTTTTTCTCTCCTAGTTCGTGCACCTCATTAGTCTGGTTCTCCGGACGGCCCTAGAAAAGTTTAGGTTTTTTTCTGTGCAAAAAACCGTTCTGGAACGTTGTTATGGTGCAACATAGAGACTGTGAAAGCATCCTGAGACTTGACTATTAAAGTTCTCCCCTTCTACTGTTTCGATATTCATATATAATTTGTGTTTGCATGTACTTTCTTTCTTTAAGCAATCATTTGTTAGCTGAATTTTCTCTCCCTTGTCCTCTTTTTCAGTCCCAACGTTCCAGAACAAATCTGCCATGTTGAAATCATCAATAATCCTTTTTCCAGAAGAGGAATGCTGTTCCGGTGCAACATAGAGACTGTGTCAAAGCAACTTGAAACCCGGCTATTTTAAGTCTCGGGTTTTCTCCCCTTCTACCGGTTTGATATGCATTTATTATTTGTGTTTGCAGGTACGTTCTTTCTTTAAGCAGTCACCTATCACTTGAATTTGATCTTCCTTTTCCCCGTAACCTCCTGAAATAGCTGTTTTGGAGTGACAATTTACCTTGCCTTTATAGGTATTTGCATCCTCCCTGTTATGTCTCCTTCTATCCTTTTCCTTCTAGCATGTCTGGGCTTTTCTTTGGTGCCATCTTGTGTGAAAACGAACTAGCATGATGGTCTGAGACAGACAATCACTATTTACAGTTCTTATAATTTTCCAGAAAGATAAAAGCCTTAACAGTTGCAGGTGATAAACTTTTGATAGCAGCCCGCGGCAGATTACTTGTAGAAATCCAACGAATGCGATTTGAATTTTTTAGAACGAATTCAAACCCTTAAGAAGCAGTTTAAATTGATTCTAGATTCTAATCTTTTTTCAAAAGAGTTTTGTTTGCAAGTTTGTATTTGGGAAAAAATGGTTCCCAAATGTTACTGGATTGCTAATATTTTGTGCATATTGAATAGGATTGTTAAGCATGTGTTTTTATAGATTACAAGCTATATATTGGTGCTTAGAATCCTCACATGTATGGGGTATCAATCACCATCTCACCCATCTACCATATGTATCTATGCTCAGTATTATCAGAAAATTTTAGCTTTTAGGATGATGTAACATCCCGGTGCTCTTTAGCCTTAATAAACATGACTCTCTCGAAAATTTAACAATTGTTTTGGAAATTGTTTGGCGGATTCGGATCTTTTGGAAACTGTTCTATGGTTCCTTGGTAGTCAGAAGGTTGGATTGTAGCAGCCTGAGTTTTAAAAATTTCTTCACATATTAATGTTAAAGCAGAATCCACTAGATGCTCCGACAATGCCATGATTGATATCAGCATTGAAATCTAGAGTGCTATAGCCTTCATAAAATTTAACAGATAGATGGGCACACGGCATCCATGGTGCGTCACATAGTTGTGGATGATTCAGAAGAAGGCTGTTGCTTCAATTGCACAGATGTAGCTCCTGAGAGGTATGTGTCACACGTTAGTCTATTGAGTTTTCACAGTATCTTCCCTGAAACCGAGACATGAATCAAAGCATCTGACATATGAAAGCCAGTCTCAAGCACAAGCTAGCTAAACTCGTTAGAGTGCTAAGTTCTCTTCACATCCAATAGATAACTTCGTGATAAACCCTCACTTCCTGGGCTATTTTCACATGCAATGCCAGCAGTCAACCTTCCATCCCGTCCGTCACCAAGAGTCTGCCCAGCATCGTAAATTTTGAATATTCATTCATTTTCTTGTTGCTAGTGGACCTTAAATTCTGGTCTTGTGACTCTTGCTTTATTCTGGTCTTATCCTTTATCTTTTCTTCTTCACAAGGACAAAACATGAGCAAAATAATTTGGAATACATCAAGCATTTAAAGTCCTTCAAATTTTCTTTTGACACTTAACACAACCAGTTGCTGGCCGTTCAGTTTTGTCACACAATCTCTGGCTCACAGAAAAGCTCAGAGAATCAATGTTTTACTTAGCAGAACGAAGTTTGTGCTTCCATCAAAAAAATCTTTGTGTTTTTACTTTTTTGAAAGTAGATGCAAGGTCAAGATCACTTTTCATTTCCAGTTGGCATTTCGTTATGATGTTCAAATGTAGTTATTCATGTCATTTAAGCACTAGTGGCAATGTCAAGCTGGTGCCTGCAATCCTTGAGCAGTTACACCATTTGTTTCCTGCACCAATGTGGTTGTATCATTAGATCATATTGCAGGACCTTGTATCATTTTCTCAGAAAACTTTGAGACGTTTTAAATTAAGCTCCTAAACCTTGGGGTGTTGAAGAAACCAAGCTTTATTCTTTTGCATTTGTATTGTTCCGGTGCCTACGTGGTAACAGATAGTACCACGTGTTGTCTTGGAAGGGTGGCCACTAGATAATATGCTGGTTGAGACACGAGAAAAGTTGCAAGCAATTCAACTCATAAGTTCGGAGTGCAGGTAGATCCAACGAGATGTATGAGTGGTGATACTATCATTCCTTTTAGCATGTATGGAGTCAAAATGCAGTCCAGATTCTTGACAATGCCCTCGTTTTTCCAATAGAATAGGTATAACTTTTATGAGACATTTTCTATTGACTGCAGGAAGAGGGGATACGATGGCATTGTTTTTGAAGCATGGTCACTTTGGTCTGCATATGGAACTTTTGCATATGGAACTTTGGAATGTGATAAGTAGAATTCAGGATCGCGCACATTTTAAAACCGTCACTTTTGGAATGTTATAAGTAGAATTCAGGAGGTGTATCTCTATTATGTTCTTCATGGTACTAGGCTGCTCGGAAAGAAGTCCATAGTTTCTCTCTGCTAGAGCTTTTAAGTGGCAAATTTTACTTATGTTCTTTGCTGCCTGTATGCCTGTCACATTCAAGGCAATCAAATTATGTCACTTTTGCGTTTCAGATTTAGTCAAAGCATGTAGTTTCTGAAAGAAGTTGTTTCGATGCTGAGGGCTTGATCAGCTATCAGGTTATCGCTTCCTAGCATTATAGATTTGATGCAATTGACTCCTGAAGTCAAAGAAGTGGCTTGAATGCAACAATTTTGGAAACTAGAAAAGGGGATGACTTGCTCCAAAGATACTGATGTTGGCTTGTGGCCGATCACTACCTAGAAAGACACTTGCGCAACCCTAAACCTTCCAAATCTTTTGTCTGCAGGCATTGAATTTTGTGCAAGAGCTTGGCTCATCTTTACACAATATTGTTTTACCTAGACAGACTCGTAATATGCAGCTTATTTTTGTCATACCTCCAGTATCCAGACAAGCTCAAGAGTTACCCATTGCAGATAATGTCTTGAAACTAGGACCTGTTTCAAACCAAGCTCGCCATCAAGGATCTTTGGGGAGAAAAATGGACAATAACATGTCTAAGATTCTTGTGGGAATAAATTTTTATGGAAATGACTTTGTTTTACCTCAAGGTACACTTAGTTCACTGCCGTTTGCTTTTCTGACGCATAGCAGAATTCATGCAATTCTCATGTATGGAATTTTCTCTAGCTTGAGTTTTGAAATGTTTATGGTTTGATGGAACTTAGGTGGAGGACCAATACTCGGCCACGAATACCTTAGTCTGTTGAGCTCCTACAAACTAAAACTTTCTTGGGATGGTTTTAATGATGAGCATTATTTTGACTATACTGTCGCTCAGGAGTTGCACAGAGTGTTTTACCCTTCATTGAAATCATTATCCTTGAGGTTGGAAGAAGCTAAATCTTGTGGCGCTGGTGTTTCCATATGGGAAATAGGTCAAGGTTTCGAGTATTTTTTTGATCTCCTTTGAGAATGACTTACCACACACGATTGGTTTAACTTGTACCAATTGTAATATGCTCGAGTTTGTGTTTTTGGAAAAAAAAAATGTGAAGCACAGCAAAATACTTCAGTACTGTTATCAGGAGATTGACTGCTGGACACGGGAATACATTTCTTTGCACCTATGGTGAAATCAACATTTCTAGAGTTTTGACTAGCAGCTATGTTTCTCAAAGCAATGAGGTCACTTTGTACATTTTTCTGGCAGAAATTATGTTAATATTCTTAGGAAGTATTTACAGCATATTGTGTTTTAAATCTATCAAAGCGCTCTCGGTCCCTGTTTTATATGACTCACAATGCATGGAGTTTGAAGGAGAGATAATGAATCATGTCTTACTCAGCATGACTATGTTTGTAGCTGATCTGTTTGAGGAGTGGATTGACACGGTAATTTGCTGACTGTTGCGACTAGATGCAGCATGCATATTGTGAAGGGTAGTTGTGGAGGACTGGCGTGAAGGCGTCTCCTCTCACACAGATTTCTTTCGGGAGGCAACACTAAAAACTTGCACCAAACGCTATGGTGCACTCCCAACCAAGAATTAACATGCAGGGCTAAACCCTCAGCATTGAAACCTTCTATCATGGTAATAATATCGAAATCTATGGTAAGAAACCCATCTTACAAAGAACACCGTGAATGAACCTTATATCGAAATACTTTTTTTTCTTCCTTTGTCAAAAATATTGCCTTCATTGGGAAATGCATCTACCGATACTATATTCATTGGGAAATGCATCTACCGATACTATATTCATTAGTATTCATCGTATCACGATCAATATTCAGAGTGTTCACGTTTTAGTATTCACAACTCAATCCAGTTCTCATCCAACCTGCTAAAAGGTCAAACACATGTGCAAGCAAAGAAAAGATATTGAGGATGGCGAGTAGTAGCAGCAGTAGATGAGAGAAGATGGTGAAACATAATTGAGCTTGCAAGTAACAAGAGAAGCTATGTAATCTTTTTTTTAACATGATAAAGGATAACATGATTGTAAATAAGGTAAGAAACCACATGCGGTGTCATCCCGAATCCGCAAACGTTCATCAAGAAAACTAAGTTATCGTGCAAAAAAAAATCTTAGCTACTCGGATGCATGTACAAAAGAATCAGACTTTACTTGTAGATTGATCGCCAACTTATTGCATACGACAAAAAAGGCACACGAAGTAGCAAGTACACGCTTGAGACTGTAAAACGGACCTCAACACATAGAATTGCCTTTGCAAGGCAAGGCCAAAAAGCCATAAGAGTTACCATAGAAAACAAGATCATGCAATGATTTGTGACGACTCAAAGAATTAGATTCAACCTTAAATTACAACCACCACTTTTCCATTCCAGTAAAAGCTTCCATATAGTAGAGTTGGGTCGATTTGATGTTATACTAGGAATGGAATGGCTTAAAACTTTGGGAGATGTGACAATCAACTTTCATCTAGATTCCATAAAATTAAGGTCAAAGAAGAGGAACAACATAAAATAGCTTTTCGAACTGACAAGGGACCTTATGAATTCAAAGTTATGCCTTTTGGATTAACTAATGCTCCTTCCACTTTTCAAGCTCTCATAAATCGGATTTTGAACCTAATCTTTACCTTTTTGTGTTGGTATTCTTTGACGACATCCTAATATATAGTAGAAACATGGAAGAGCATGCAAAACATTTGGACACAGTTTTAAGTATTCTTCAAGAATACAAGTTGTTTGCAAAGATAACCATATGTGAATTCGCTCGAGATGAGGTGGAATACTTGCGGCACATTGTGTCCAAGGAGGGAATCAAGGTGGATCAGAAGAAGATTGAGGCAATCAAGAATTGGAAATCACCTAACATTGTCAAATAATCGAAAGGATTCCTGGGTTTAGCATTTTACTAAAAATCCAGGACTTTTCAAAAGTTATAGCACCGCTTACGCATCTTTTGAGAAAGGATAATTTTGAATGGAATGAAGGAACTCAGATGGTTTTCAAAGCTCTCAAGGAATCATTGGTAACAACTCCTTTACTAGTGCAACCCAACTTTAATTTACCCTTCATGCTAGGGTTACAATGGACACCAGTGGCACATGGTTAATTACATGGGATACCAAATGAGATAGTGAGCGAGAGAGACGACATACTTATTTCCACTTTCTGAAGGTCTTAATGGACAAGTTGGGCACTAAATTGTGTTTAAGTACATCCTTGCACCCGAAAACTGATTCAGATCATCATAAAAGGTGGGTTGATTGGTTGTACTTAGCTGAATTTTGTTATAATAGCACTCCACACGTGTCAATCGGCATGACACCTTTCTTTGCATTATATGGCCATGAACCGTTACAACCTATTAGTGTGGATTTGTCATTGGTTGTAGTCCCAGCAATTGTGGACTAGGTACAACACATGAATGTCTTATTGGGAGGATTTTAAAGCCAGCACAGATACGAATGAACCAATAAGCTAATAAACAAAAAAAAAAAACCTTGTAAAAAAAAAAAAATTGAAAATCAAAGGGGGAGGACACTCTCGCCCCCCTTGCTCCCTTGCACGACCGCTGTAGGGTCCTCTAACATCTCGTAGGCACAACACCTCGGGCCGCTGGCCCGGTTGGCCACCCAACCAACAAGAACAATCCACGTAGGCGAGTTGGAATCCGTGCAGAGGAGCCTCAAGGGAATGTGCGTTTTTTGGGCAGCAAACCGGGCCAGCGTCCCGGAGAGTGTCTGCGAGCTCCAGCATCGACGGCCGTGCAAGGAGCGTGGAGAGGGGAGGAAAGGCCGTGCAGGGGAGTGGCGTGAGGGGAGCGGGTCGGGAGGGGGGAGGGGGGGGGGTTGTACCCCCTCCCCCCTTTCATCTTTTTTTTTTTTTTTTGTACAAAAGGTATTACAAACCCCCCCTTCCCCTTTTCAAAATTAAACTTTCAATATGAAAAATAAAAAAACTTGCAAGTTATATTATACCAAAATAAAGATCAAAAGAAGACCTATGAAGTGCAAAAAAATTTCAGCCCTTCACAAATTCAAAATTTAAATCTGGGCCTTCCTTATGAGTGTGACATTGTCATTAATAATGTGCTAGGGAGGTGTAGTTAGGGTGTGGTTAGAGGTGAGTTAGATTTTGGAGATTTCATCTAGTCCATTGAATGTGCCATGTCATATGGACCATTCCATCTCAATTGTCACTCTTTTATTGGTACACATGTTGTCATTAACACAAATTATAATTAGTGAAGAGGCCCTTTTTGAGTCCCAAAAGGGCCCTAATGGATATACTAAGCTGAAAACACTATGCAAAAAGCTGGCTCCAAGATTTTATGAACCTTTCGAGATTGTGAAGAAGATCGAAGAGTTAAATGATGAATTGGATCTACCATCAACAACCCGTATACATCCAGTGTTTCATGTCTCTCTTTTGAGGAAGAATTTGGGAGAACATTCAACTGCAACTGCTATTCTACTACCTCTAGATCATGAAGGTAATATGGTTCTGGAACCAGCCAAAATTGTTGGCTATCAGGACAAGGTATTGCGAAATGGCAAGATAATCAAATAATATCTAATTCACATTTTGGGAGATCAATTTTGGAAGTCTTTTGGCTCATTTGCAATTGAGAGAACTAGGAGCTCCATCTCCTCTCCCTCCTTTGTGAATGTGAGCCTTGGGATCAAGATCTTGCTAGGTCTCATGTGCCCCATCACATGAATTCATGTACTCCTCACTCTACATTATGGAATCCATCTCCTTCTGAGCTTCCCTTTGATATGAGCTTTGTGGTAGCTTGTGGTTATTGCTCATCTTTGGTTCTCTTCAACATAGGTGTGGTGGTTGCCTCCTTATTCTAGCTACTTGGCTTGGATTGAGAGGTATGGCACATGACATATAGCATATTATAAGTCATGAATACACTTTTTCACAAGAGCAAGCCATCATGCTTAGATAAATTCATGAGAGAGAGAGAGAGAGAGAGAGAGAGAGAGAGAGAGAGAGAGAGAGAGAGAGAGAGAGAGAGAGAGAGAGAGAATTAAATAGTGTATATTAAAATAAATTTTATGTAGATTCAAACATTTAGTGTTTCTTAATAGTTGGAAGTTTAGAACAAACATATGACATTATAGTGAGCAACCTGAAGATTCTACCTTCAAAGTTTAGCACCACATTGCTTATTTGTAGGATGAGACTACATGTTCTACAATATATACATGAACTTGGCATGTTTTTACCCGTTTTTCTTTTGGATAAACTCAACACTTCCTATTGGCAAAAGCAAAGCGACTAGAAATCATGGTACTTGACTATTCACCACTTATGGAAATAGTAAAATTTCTTGGATTAGTTAAAGAACTCCTTAAATACATTTCGGAAGCATACGTGGTGAGTAGCAGTTAGCAGTTGTCGTTAAGTTGATAGAAAATTTCAAAGGACATGCTAGCTACACAAACGTTTCAGTCACGAAAATATCAATAGTTAGCACATGATTTATTCCAAATTAAATGACCTGCTTGCAAATGTTTATGTTGTGAGTTGTGCTACCAAGGACAAACTCATTCTTATGGCGTGAGTTGTGATACGGAGAGGACAAATTCACCTCGTATAGTTTCCTAGTCGATAAAAAAAGATAGCATGTAAGTATAGACGTACAAGAAGCATTTAGGAGATAATAAGAGAGATGAAATTGAGGTGCTATGAAATTCACTTTATGATTTGAACATTATGGTAAATGAGCTCTTGACAAATCTGTTATAGAGTCAAAGCTTGCACATGAGCTGAGCTGATGTTGAGACAAATCCATTGTAGGTGCCTCTTATTTAAATAAAGTATCATGGATTAGGTCTAGACCCAATGCAAAAAAGCATAAAAACTTGTAATAAACACTTCGATTCTTAACCCTTGAGGGCTGCTTTTATCATGTCTATTTCCTTTTGTGGAAGATTGAACGCTTTCCCCAGCACATCATCGCCAATCGTTGGATTGGATGCAAACAAGACAGTAGGGAGCAGACTGGCTCCTGGATTCTGGCTGTCCAAACCTGACAGTGAGAATGCTTGACTGTCTCCCACGTTGATTATGAAGTGAACGAGACCCCTGGGGAACACGGTGAGGTCTCCCGGGTACAAAGTGTTTGTGAAGAGGGTGGAGTTTCCGTCGCTGCTGACAAAGCCTACACGGAGAGTTCCAGCCACGACGAATAAAACTTCTGATGCCCGTGGATGATTGTGAGGAGGAACAACTCCACCTGGTGCATAATCTATGCGTGCAAAGGAGAGTCCTTGAGTGTTAAGCCCTGGGAAGTTGGCAGCTCCTGCAGCGGTAACACTAGAGCCCAGTTTATTGTTGGTGCTCCCGGCCTTCCTCAGGAGAGGGGAAACAAAATCAGAAGCATTAGGCATTGCCTTACATACGAACCCATTAACTTTGACTTGCGCATTGGGATCAGCGACGCAGACATCTTGAAGTGGGTCTTCGTCGGCAGCAATGGCTCCCCAAGGAACTGCAACGAGAAGACCGAGAAAGCAAAATCCTAGAAAATGTACAAATGCAGCCATTTGAGAAGAAGATTTTTCGAAACAGATGAAAAAAGTAGCAACAGGGAGCAGACGAGATTGGCTTTTGCGGAGCGGAAAAAGGCAGATGAGTAAGTAGAGGCAAAAGGGTCGATACTTATAGGCAAGAAGGAAGCTAGCTGATTTGTTTGAGGAGTGGATTGACACGGTAATTTGCTGACTGTTGCGACTAGATGCAGCATGGATATTGTCAAGGGTAGTTGTGGAGGACTGGAGTGACGCGGTAATTTATCGACTATAACGATTACATTCACAATTGTGATTGTCCAAAAGCTTCTTCCACAAGGAAAAAAAGTCAATTCTCATCGCCTACAGATTTTTATCTTAGACAATATAGTGGAGGACCACGTGGTAACTACACCGACTGACTTGTCAAAATCGGAGCTGGAAACTTGAAACTGCCTCCTTTTAACATTCTGCGTCAGATGCATGCATTTCAATCTCCCATTGAAGCCTGCTTCCTTACGTCTCCATGGAGACTGGATAGGGATCATGGTGTAATGCCGGATGCCCCCCACTTTCCTTTGTATTTTGGAGACACGTCAAATTTATAGCAGCATAGGTATGTATACGTTACCTATGCTGAAGGCGTCTCCTCTCACACAGATTTCTTTTTGGGAGGCAACACTAAAAACTTGCACCAAACGCTATGGTGCACTCCCAACCAAGAATTAACATGCAGGACTAAACCCTCAACATTGAAACCTTCTATCATGGTAATAATATAGAAATCTATGGTAAGACACCCATCTTACAAAGAACACCGTGAATGAACCTTATATTGAAATACTTTTTTTTTCTTCCATCGTCAAATTTTCATGATCTCAATAATGCACATAGTAGTTATTCAATGGTGTCATAATAACGAAACCTTCAAAATTTATAAATATTGCCTTCATCGGGAAATGCATTCACCGATATTATATTCATTGGGAAATGCATCCACCAAATTAGCTTCTAAAGAGAGTAATTTCTTGCAATAGAAGTATCCATCTCACAATCCTTCGTGATAAACTTGGTTTGTTTAGCAACTACTTCAAAACTAATGATCAACATAGTAAAAGAATGGATACCCAAGAAAATAATATTGAATTTTTTTTATTTTATGGAGCTTTCTTTCATATCTCAATGATTGTCTACATACAAAGTGACATGAGGCAATTATTTTCTGCATTGTCCTCTCGATTAAGCACTATACATATCTCAAATGAAGATGTATCCACAACATTCATTTCCTAAATCAATTAGTTGGTCCACTACAACATTTTGGAACATTTCGGGCCCTAGCATCAAGGCTTTTTGAAGCAAAAATAAAAATAAATAAGTCCTTTTACGCTAGTATATCCAACGATGTATCCCTTGACAATAAACCCTCAAAATTTGGATCGGGCCTCGAGGAATCCCTAGAGTATTTTTGTCTCATTAAAAAAGAGTTTTTTCCGAGGGATAACGTATATGATCCAAGTACAGAAATCTATTGGACTCATGTGACTGCGATACATGGGACTGTGATACCTGCATGCAACGAAGATGAATAAGTTTTTTGAGAAATGTGGTGAGGATGAATAAGTTTTTTTTATGAATGTAGTGAAGTTAAAATCTATTTTGAAGCCATACCTCAAAAGCAACATCCCAATTGATTCTCACTCCTTGTCTCTCCAACAATTCGAGTAATGATTGCATATTGTTAGCATATGCATACTTGTACTCCTCCTTGGTGGGATACTGCTTGATTGTGGATTTCTGCATAGTCAGACAAAATTGTGATTAATTAAAACAAATACACAAATATTTTAGGATAGTGACTATGATCCTTCCATGTATCTAAAGTTTGTTGATAGTAATATTGTCATGCTTCTAATTTATGTTGATGGCATTATTCTTTGTGGAAGTTGTATCAAAAAAGTTGTGAATACTAAAACGTGAACACTCTGATCGTGATGTGATGCATACTAATCGTAAAACTGTGAATACCGATCCTGAAACTGTGACTACTATCGTGAAACTATGAATATTGATCGTGAAACTGTGAATATTGATCATGAAGCTATGAATATTGATCGTGAAACTTTGAATAACGATTGTGAAACGCAGAATACTTTGATTGTGAAATATGTTTAATAGTGCAATTGTGAATAAAAAATGTCAACTTTTCTAAATACTTTCCCAATGGGAAAGTATTTAGAAAAGTTGACATTTTTTATTCACAATTGCACTATTAAACATATTTCACAATCAAAGTATTCTGCGTTTCACAATCGTTATTCAAAGTTTCACGATCAATATTCATAGCTTCATGATCAATATTCACAGTTTCACGATCAATATTCATAGTTTCACGATAGTAGTCACAGTTTCAGGATCGGTATTCACAGTTTTACGATTAGTATGCATCACATCACGATCAGAGTGTTCACGTTTTCGTATTCACAACTCAATCCAGCAACTCCTCATCCAACCCTGCTAAAAGGTCAAACACATGTGCAAAAAAAGAAAAAGATACTGAGAATAACGAGTAGTAGCAGCAGTAGATGAGAGAAGATGGTGAAACATAATTGAGCTTGCAAGTAACAAGAGAAGCTAGTAAATTTTTTTTTTAACATGTCTATTCTTTAGACACTTGCATAAAATATAAAATGATTGAAAAGAAGATAAGAAACCACATGCGGTGTCATCCCGAATCGGCAAACGTTTCATCAAAAAAACTAAGTTATCATGCAAAAAACAATCTTAGCTACTTGGATGCATGTATGAAAGAATGAGACTTTACTTGTAGATTCTAACAAAGAAAATTAATCGTCAACTTATTGCATACTGCAAAAAAGGCACATGAAGCAGCAAGTACACACTTGAGACTGTAAAACGGACCTCAACACATAGAATTGCCTTTGCAAGGCAAGGACGAAAAGCCATAAGAGTTACCATAGAAAAGGAGATCATGCAATGATTTGTGACGACTCAAAGGATTAGATTCAACCTTAAAGTTACAATCACCACTTCAAAACAAAAACTCTAACAATCGTTCAACACAAGAGTTACCATAGAAATTGAGATCAGTCACATTTTGAGCTCCCTTACAGTTCCCAGTAAATCCATCAAAGTCTAATTTTGACTCCTATGGGCCAGGTTGTTGTATTCCTCTACTTTTAGCATTATTTGGAGTGTGGAGCAACATCTCAGTTGGCCATGTGCATCGTTCCTTGTACTTCATTACTACAACTTTGCACGTCACATGGAATTGAATGGGTTTTGATGATCCGGATTAATCAAGAAGATGAAGTAGTTGAAAAAAATTGTTGCTAAAAACATTTTACCATAGAATGGTTGTGATGCACATGTGTGAATCTGGGAATGCTACCATGGATCAGGGTTTTCATATTGACGTAATTACTCTATTTCTCAGGAAAATAACTTTATTATTGACATAATTACGTGAAAAAGCTTATTAATATCAACCAAAAGTGTGTTAGATTTTCATGCTCAACCTTAAAATCATCCAAGTAATGAGCATCCTGAAAATAGTCGAAGGCCGACTACGTTTTTGTCGGACATTTGCATTTTTTGCACCTTCGCATTTTTCGCACCTTCGCACATTTTGGACCTTTGCCATTTTTGTGCCTTGTACATTTTTGGCACTCAAACATTTTTGGGCACCTTCCTTTTTTCGCACTTCGTGATTTTAGACTTTAGCAGACCTAAAATCGTCTGGAGTTAACTGACATGGAAAATATCCCAGTGACGGTTATATGCTTTGTACATATAGTCACAGATACAAAGAGGTTGTGATAAATACAGTAGATAGCATTTAATGCTTGTAAATATATTTTCTTAAGCAAGACACATGTAATATATAACTTCCAACTTACACTTGAGAAAAAAATTCTTCACTTTGATAATGTCTGACGTAGAGAGTGTTTCGAGTCACATTTAGTATTTCAAATCTCTTTTTTCTGCTTTTCTTTTTATTCTTCTTTCTAGTATTGAAGGTCCTGGTGTATATTTTCTAAGATTTATCTCAGATTTAAGTCTCTACTTAGTACTCCCTTATTCAGATTTCAGAATAAGGACATGATTCATTATCAGGACCTGGTGGCACTCGACAAGCATAGCTATAAAGCTAAGCTCGACAGAATGTTCACCAAGTTACATAATGATTTCAAGTCTATAAATAGTGCCCAATTCATAATAAAAAATGTAGATTTGTTAATTTTCAGTCTGCATTTATTTATTTTTCTTTTGTTAGATATTTCTGGCGATTCGGAAGCTGGCCCTTCCACTTATGAAATTGCTTCTTTCAGCGGTACAAAGTCTGAAAAGTGGAAGATTATAGATATAGAATTTTTTTTCATTGATACGAGCGTTAGTTTATATGACTGTACAAATTTTGATCCTGCACGAAACAGGGCATCGTTTATTGGCCCTAGAACTCCCAACACCCTTTCCCCTTCTGATAAATATCTTATCACATTGCCTACTTATAATATAGATAATAATTTTTTTTTGATCGAATCTTTTTGATTTTACTGAAGCTGAGACTCTTTGCATTTTGAGCAAAGAGCTTGATGAATTTTCAGATATAATTGATTTTGATGTCGATGATCTTCTCCTTGGTGTTGACGATGTACATAATGATGAGCTTTACTCAGGGAAAGATTGCTTAAAAAATGATTGTGGAGAAAATGCGCAATAAAAAAGATGATCCACCCTCTAAAGAGGAGTTTTTCAGATATCAAAGTCATCTTAGTTTTTCCAAACCAACTATCTATTCACCAACTATATTGACATCGAAAGGTGGACATAATATTGATGGAGAGACATCAATCAAGGAAGACAATGTTGAATGCGTTAGTTTTGTATCTTATTATGGACTAGTAGATTCGTTATGTTAGATTATATACTGGAGCTTTCTTTGTATTTTTTCATTTCAGAAAACGATTTTTTCTGATGATTTTGCAATTCCTTGAGGAGGACAGAGATCTTCTGCAGGAGAATTTTCAAGAGATCATGCACTGGGGCATTATCTGAAGTTCTTCAAGACTAATGAGATAAGTGTTGCCCATTCAAAGTTTCATCAACATGGTGAGACAATGATTATGGCAATCAAGGCAGTGTCTCATTTTCTTGGAGGACATAATTTTAATAAGGTGCATAAAATAATTTTTGTAAAGAAAACTATTGCACTTAAAATTTTAGGATATGGGCCAGTGAATTCCATGCTCAGATCATCTCATTTTGTATTTTATGCTGTGTACATTGATCTGAGTAAGCATGAAAACTATGAGCTGTTGGATCCATACGAAAGAAGAAAATTGTTGCATGATTCTAAGTTGCAACTTTCATTAGAGAAAGTATCGGAAGTAGAGTAGATACTGCTGAATTGTACTTTGTAAAAATTTTCATTTAATACACAAAATTTTATTGTGTGTCTATTGCCTATTAGCTTGTATAAATTTGCATGCTTTTTGAAATTTCTTATAATCTGTCGATTTTGTATTATGACGGATTTGGATTCTTCTATAAAACCATTTGAAAAGTTGCAGTATATAGTTGTTCCGCCCGATAGTAAAGCCTTGCCACATTGATGTGATCCATGGCTATGTTTAGGGACTTATTTAGATCCAAAACTATTGGCAGCAGACCTCTATTCCAGAAACAATTTAAGGTATAAAGGAATGATATTAGGCCGCAATGATCTGCAAAGTACCTAACATGGCGGTCCGGATTTGTATGATGTCTCCGGTAGAAATAGTTGCAATTGGCTACAAAATCGGCCGCTGGTCATCGGTCTCAGCTTCTTTAGGTAGAATTGGCCAATATATTTTATTAGGAACCCTTTCTGGTGCAAATACTTCTTTGCGCCTTATGGGATAATATGTTGGATTGACCCGCATGTAAGTTGGTGTCGTGATATATCTCTCGAAAGCAAGTGCATTTTCCAATATCATAGCACATCGCCACTGAGGTTACGGCTCCAATGCTAACACTTTTTGCTTGTGAGATTTACATATCGTGAAATCGGAAAGAATGTACCTGGCTCGGTCCTCCCAGTTTGGATATGCTTTGTTAAACTCCCCGGATATTAACATCTGTCGGTTAGGATTCATCGGCATGTCGTACCTCTGTAGTTGTGGTAAGTGTGGATGGTGGAGGGTTAGGTATGGTTGTGAAAGTTTCACGGAGGAGGGTTGGGTATTTGCGGAGTAGATAAGCAGTGGATGGTGAATAAGGTTGAGTGTCGAGGTGGTAAGGTGGTTGTTCATGTGGTGGAGAGAGGGGTGTGTCATTGAGTGAGGGTAATGAGGCTTGATAGGTGGTGTCAGGTTGAGTGGCAGTGGGGTTAGGCTCTGCAACTGAGATGCCTCATTTGTGGTTCGTGGTAGTACCCCCTTATGTTCATTGAGGTTCCACCATTGCCAAGTGATACCCTGGATTATCCCGTTGTTGTACTGTGTAGCGCGAAGGTCTAGGATCATCAGTTCCCGCATCCCGTTGTCTATGGTGTTTGGCATGTGTTTCTTCATGCTTTGTGTGTAATGTTGGTAGCTGTTGGCATAATGTTTTTAGCTCTCCTTCTAGCTCTTCAATCTGTGTGTTGAGCACAGTTTGATTTGCTAGAGTGGCCTGCTGAAATTATTGTGCTTGCGTCTGGTTCGCCATCAGTACCTGAGTTAACTTCTGATAGGAAGCGAGAGGTATTATGGTGCTCTCCGGGATTGGTGGTGCTTGGAACTGGTTGAAATCAATCCGTTGAATATTGCCCATCATAGCAGCCTATAAGTTCCTATGGCTTCGTCGTTCACCTTTTAATTGTGTTTTTAGAGTCTTGATGAAATCATCCCTACGTTGTAAGCGAGCTTGAACATCCTTGTTATTTCGGTGCGGCTCTTTGAGGTCAGCCATGAGTTTTCTTTTTCTATTTTTTAATTGAGCGACCTCTTGTTCTAATTATGTGGAATAAATCTGCCATTCTTGTACCTTGTTTGTCAGCTACACATTTTTCTCTTCTGAAAAGTTGCACCAATTCTGATACTCATTGATTGAAGAGTAGAGGTAATGCATGGCATCACTTTGAGCGTTGATGGCCCGTCGCACATTTTTCGGAAGGTACTGCCACTCCCCAATAGGAGGATACTGCTAAGAGGTAGGTGCGTAGGATGGTGGGGGATTTTGTTGTATGTTTTGATACAATGTGGTGTATTGTTCATGATGGACGGATTGAGCAGATGGAGGGTGTGATGTTTGAGTAATGGTGATAGTGGAGATGTGTTGGCAGTTGTGATCGTGCTTGTAATAACAGCCATACATTTGTCATATAATCCGGGGCTGTAAACGTCCACCAATAATAATATTACAGCATGGTACCTGCGCCTGAAAGTAATGAATGGTCTATCAGTAAAGAATAATGGCCACCGAATTCTGTACCTAGGGATACGATATGTTCACGGAAACATACGAGGGCAATCATTTCTGAAGCTCCGCTCTACATAAGCACAAACATGACAATAAAAAAAACTTTATGTTTGAATTTCACGCCTGAATATCGGTTCAGCACGTGCACAGATCATTCAAATATCCTTTAGTCATGGCGGGTCATGTGGCGTGCCCCTTGGCCTAGGAGGCAGGGGTGGAGGATGAGGTGGTGGTGGATTTCTGTGGTGGCCTCCTTGCATTGGGACACCTTTGTGTTGTTTGCTTCGTGTGAGCCATTCGCGGACAAATCGGCACGCGCGTAGAAAGTCAGCAGCTGCAGAATGTAGGTCGGACGAGCCGAACCGATATCAAACAGAAAAGTCAAAAACTAGGCGATATCAGATGGGCGCTAAGGAGTTCGGAACAAGAATATTATGATTGGGTCGGCGCTCTAAGCGAATATTGAAAAATGACAACTTTTTAAAGACAGCTCGGATTGAGACGATTACAACGCCATTAGAAAGCCCTCGACAAGAGCTTTTCAACGGCACCCGAACTATGGTTAAAGTGATATTCTCAGTCAAAATTTTGGGCAGTCAATAATCAATGGTCAACCTAATATCAGATAGACGCGCTGATCCAATATAACTGGTCAACCGCGCACCGATCCGATATTTGGTTGACCGTTGATTGTTGACCACCCAAAACTTTGACTGAGAATATCTCTTTAACCGTAGCTCGGAACTAGGTCATCTTGGGGTGTCATTGAAAAGCTCTCGTCGAGGGCTTTCTAATGCCATTGTAATCGTCTCAATCTGAGCTGTTTTTCAAAAGTTGTTATTTGTCAATATTAGTTCAGCGTGCCCGACCCAATCGTGATATTCCCGTTCCGAACTCCTGCGCGCCCATCCAATATTGCCTAGTTTCCGACTTTTTTGTTTGATATCGGTTTGATGCGCCCGACCTACTATCTGCAGCTGCTGACTTTCTATGCACGCGTTGATCCGATACAGGGTTTGCGAATGGCCTCTGGTACTAAATGCAATATTCAAATTTTCAGAGGGGATATTCTAGATTCTCCCTTTGGCATGGAGGCAATCGCTCTACAATGATTTCAAAGTGTATGATCGTCCAAAAAACAAAGATTAGCATGGGAATAGTATGAAGACTTAGATTCGATCCAAAAATTTAACACAACGAACAATGGCCTATACTCACCAACGCATTGATCCGCTATCGACTGCTGACTTTCATACTCGGGTTATCGGTTCGGAGCGCGCCTCCTATACTGCCTCACTGTTGATCTGTACACATGCGCGTTGATTCGATACTAGGACATCACATGGCTCGCACCAAACAAACTGCTCATCTTCATCCTGGCCTGCATCAATGGTTCTTCTTGGTCTCCGATTGCGTGTCGCCATTAGTCCAAAATATCTCTATGGAAGTTGAGTATGAATGAGAACAAAGAGAATGAGAGGTATACCTAAGAATGACAAGAAGTACCTAAACTACAAGATTTAGTTAACTACAGTTTATAACTATTTACGTCAAATCAACCTCAAGTATACAAATACGGGCAGCAAAAGAGCATTCGGGCAGTAATTCTGGTCCAATCACAATCATTTGTATTGCCCGACGGGATTTTTGAAAATCACCAAAATTTGGCCGGGAAAGGCAAAAGCAATTTCCATCCGTCAACCACAGTTACAGTTTGTCAAAGATAGACACCATTGATTGGGCCACTTAAGCGTTGAAAGAGTGCGAAGTAGAAAAAAGCATCTTGACAAAGTGCCCATTTTGAGTTCTAATATCCCCTAATGTATGTACTTTGGTTTGACAGAGAAGGACTCTATCTCCTTCTTTAAATTCCTTCAACTTAATATGGCGGTCATGCCAATCTTGTTGACGTCATTAGAGGAGTTCTCAATATCAAAAAGACCCTTTAAGAAATGCCATGTAGCATGAAGAAAAATATCAAAATAAAACAAACAATAATGCTTATTTGCTTGCCCCCACCACTCCCGAGGCCACCCCAACTCCCAATGATCTAACCATAGTGTCTGCAGTCACAATTAAAAATTCTAAGCTGTTCATAGTCTAACTTGTCAAAATTTGAAAATATGACCGCCATCCACAAATTCAAATCAGGGAAAAAAACATCCCTCCACTAGAATGAAAATTTGAGCGCCATCTCCAGATCAGACTGAAAATATGAGCACCATCTCCACATCGGACTTAGATTATGAGATCATGAGCACATCGGACTGAAAATATGAGGGACAGAGTATATAATATAAATAAAGATAAGTACTTTGTTTTGTTTTGTCTTGCTTTATCTGATGACGACATTGTATCATCTACATTTGGATATTCCTAATGATTTCCCGTACAGAGATGAGGAGGCAAAGGAGTTCCAATATCTACTGCTGATTGTTCCCGTTATAGGGCGGAAGGAAAAACGAACTTGGATCTGTGGACTGACAGATCATTGTATCCTCAAGATCCTAGCACATTGACTCATCCCACATTCTCTTCAATAACTAATCTAGTAATATGGATATCCAATGGGCATAATGGATTATTAGGATATTGTGAGAGATTGCAAAACTATGGAAATCAGTTTTCAATGAAAAAAATTTACTTTTTAGAATGTGAGTTGATACGCATATCCTCTTTTTATCAAAAAAGAGATTGCCATGTCCAAAAGACTTTAGAGGAAAATGAACAACTTCAAAGAAATAATGAATCATTACAGAAGAATAATGATTCATTACAAAAGATAGCCTTCGATATCAAATAAGAACTAGATCGAATGCAAGCAATCTTACAATCTATTTGTATGGAAAACTTGCAATTACTGAAGGATGTGGAAGAGGCTAAGAAGGAGGCTAGGACTAAGAAGCAAAAGCGAGAAAGTCGCAAGGATATTTAGACCCTTTCAAAAGGAGGTTAATGGAATAGAAGAATTCGAGCATTCAAGAAAGCATACTCTGATTTTTTTGTAACTTGATTAGTGACATATGGTTTTATTTCTGCTACTATTTTGTTCTCCTAACTATCTAGTTTTTTTTTGCAGATCTGCATTAGTATCTCATCAGAATATAAAGGACTGCATCAATTGGAATGTCGTTGGGCACTAACGTTTGCCATAGCCCACGACAAACATTCCTCACCAGTCAAAACTCCCTCCTCACCATCATAGTCAATGCCCGACACTAAGTCTTCGGTTTCAAAATCAATAATGTCAAAGAACTCAGTAATGGTGTTTGACAATAAACAAAGCACCTCATCCTCACGATAATAAAAAAAAACACATAAATTTACAGTTGTGATATAGACATCTTCATTTATATAATATTTTGGCAAAATAAAAAAGCATTTAGAATGGAGACTGAATATTTGAATGTAGATACTGATATGTTGAGGGATGCTTTCATTGGCTCTAAAGCCAGTACTGAGGTCAATCAATAAATGACTGATATCCTTGATGGAATGTTTAGTGGTGGAGGATGAAGGGATCTCAGTTTTAGGAATCAAAGTATCTGACTCTACTGGGATTTGTACCAAAAGGAAAAACACAAATCCGGTCTGATACTCTAGAAAACAACATTTTTGATTATAAACATTACATTAACTAGAATTCTTAAATTGATCAAAAATTTTAGTGTACATCTTGTCTAGTTGCTGCTTATAATGAAGAAAAGTATGTACAAGATCAGTGAAATGCATAAACGACAAATTAGATGCATAGATTGGAGACTGAACACATTTAGAAAAGGCAGGAAGAGGGACTTGAAGTACTCTATGCACTCGATTATACTGAACTCAGAGAGAAAACTAGACAACAAACGCTCACGCCTAGGATGAGAGGAGGAAGCCATTGAATAATATCGGATCTGTGCGAGAGGGGAGTAACCGAAGATGAAGGGAGGACACTATGCATGCACAAAAGCGATATGTACGAACAACGTATCGCTCTTGTGCGCGTAAAGAAACAACATACACTAAGGGAACAAACAATGTGCGCACAAAAGCGATATGTACGAACGACGTATCGCTTGTGCGCGTAAAGAAACAAGATACAGTAAGGGAACAAACAAGGCGCTCACAAAAGCGATATGTGACGAAAATAGATACAAAATACGCATGCAAAGACCTGATATGAGCAAAACTCAAGAAAGTTAAAAAAATATGATTTTGGAGATCGTGTCCTTTATAGTCATGTCACACGTGTCAATGGTCAACTGCCCGCGTGTTGTACGATGATTCGTTGAAAATCGTCCACACGTGCGCAGCCGTACAGGATGCATGTGTCACATTTTGATTCATTGTCACTTGACATGTGTCATAGGATGATTTGATACAAATATTCCACACGAGTGAATCCTTACGAGGCATGTGTCACATTCTAATTTGTTGCATATCTACACGTGTCGCAAGATGATTCGAAGAAATATACCACATGTGTGAATCCATGTGTCACATTCTGATTAGATATATTGTGACACGTGTCGATGGTTGATTCGTTACTTTTCAGACATGTGCGGACGGCACGTGTGACCACACACGTGCTCTTTTGTTCATCTTGATTGACTTCGTTTATGTAGTAATGATCGAGAATGTCATGTTCAACAACTTCATGGTAGTAGTCATGGCCATTGTTGAATAAATGAGCTGTTGACCCAGGAATTGTCTTCATCAGGGAGGTTGTTCCATTGAATTAGATATTCTTTGATTATCTTGCCATTTCACAGTACCTTGTCCTGATATCCAACAATTTTGGCTGGTTCCAGAACCATATTACCTTCATGATTGAGAGGTGGTGGAATAGCAGTTGCAGTTGAATGTTCTCCCAAATTCTTCTTCAAAAGAGAGACATGAAACACTCGATGTATACGGGTTTTTGATGGTAGATCCAATTCATAATTTAACTACTCGATCTTCTTCACAATCTTGACACGTTCATTAAATCTTGGAGCCAACTTTTTGCTTTGAGTTTTCTTCAGCTTAATATATCTATAAGGTTGTAACCTTCAATACATGAAATCTCCTGTTCTACATGGTCCACAATTGTTGGGAGTACAACCTCTGACAAATCCACACAAATAGGTGGTAACAGTTCATGGCCATATATTGTAGAGAAAGGTGTCATGCCGATTGACATGTGTGGCATGCTATTATGACAAAATTCAGCTAAGTACAACCAATCGACCTACCTTTTATGATGATCTGAAACAAAGTGTCACAAATAACAATCCAACCACTGGTTGACCCTTTTTGTAGACGTCCATCAGGTTTTGGATGAAATGATGTACTTAAGCACAATTTAGTGCCCAACTTGTCCATAAAGACGTTTTAGAAAGTGGAAATAAATCTACCGTCTCTATTGTGAGAGATTTCAACTAATTTGATCATTATTGAGTCAAATGCTACATTTATTTATTTGGCAATTGAGGCCAATCTCATAATAGACTTAGACATTTATTTTTATAGTCATATTAGTCTAAATGCATTTGAAATTACTCGTTTTAGAGTTGGAGGAAAGCTAGAAAGTCGAGTTACTAGTAGATTCAAATTTGAATAAGGTTCATGGAACCTAGACACCCTATGTTAGGGATTTATCATTTTGGAGGGAAAACAAACTTTTGAATATTCATGGATCTACTATATATAGCTATACACACGTGAGAGAAGGCAGATCTTCTATACCTCTTGCCTCATGCATGCTTATACATGGTTCTCTTGGGTTCTACTATCCATTGGTGCACTCTACTTGTGATATCTTGCAATTTTATGTGTAGAATGATTTGTTATTGTTATTTTCGGATCCACATGTGTGAAATACAATAGGGTACTGTTGATGTATGGACAATAGCTTCAATTTATGTTTTGATTAATGTTTGATCAAGTTCTATTAGAGTTAGCATTCTATTTTGTGCGTAGATGCTGATTTTTCTACATTGGCAAGATTGGTGAACTGCTTGTTTTTGTAACAAAAGATCTTTAGATGATTTGGATATGAATTGGTCCCAAGTCTTTCACATGGTATCAAAGCTTGTGTTTCAGGTTATGAAGGAGACATTCACATCCATCAATGATTTGGAGAAGATATCAATGCTAGAGCATGCTAGATAGGATTCTACACCAAAATCGAGTTTCTTGCATATGTAGATTGGATCTTTTGTAGATCTAAACTCTATTTAGGGTTATAATCTTGATAAATTCCAATTCTTGAATTCACATACTGGATTTGGACGATTTTTGGATTATTAGGAAAGCCTAAGTGGTGGCTATAAGATTGCATATCAAGATTTGAGCATTTGCATATAGATTTTGAAATAATCAAATTTTTGTGATTTTGTCAAAACCTAATTTTGATTGGATCTCTAGATAGTGAGGTTACTGGACTTCATTTGAGTGTATTTCAATCTTAGGAAGTGGCGAGAGTCATTAGATTGAGGATAGATCATGTGTTGATCAAGATTTCATGATTCTTATTGGAGGTTCATAATGTCACTCATGGTCAAGTCATCGAGTGATGATGGCATCTTGTGGCAAGATGGAGATGGAGACTCATTCGTGGAGTGTTATGGTGGATACATGGCAAGAAAGGACAAAGGAGGAGGAGACATGCAAGCAAATGTTGGTCACTCACATTTATTGTTCTTTTGCTAGATTTTTCAGAGAGCTCGCATGGAGGAATCATCTCATTTACATTCTATGTGATTCTTCATGGCTCATTGAAGTGGTATTGCAACACTTTGTGAGGGAGCAAGTCATGCTAAAGGAGGTGGAGCTTCAACATGTTTCTTCAAGGGAAAGTGTAGCTGATATCTTCACCCAAGCATTGGGAAAGGAGCTTTTTATGAAGCATAGGACATCACTTGGAGTGCTATCAAAGTCTATGCTAAAACTAGTTGAAGAGAGAGTGTGAGAGATTTCAACTAGTTTGATCGATATTGAGTCAAATACTACATTTGTTTATTTGGCAATTGAGGCCAATTCCCTATTAGACATTAGAGGAGTTCTCAATATCAAAAAGACCCTTTAAGTAATGCCATGTAGGATATAGAAAAATATCAAAAAAAAAAAAATTGTTTATGCTTGCCCCAATCACTCCCGAGGCCTCTCCAACTCCCAATGATCTAACCACAGTGTCTATAGTCACAGTTAAGAACCATAAATAGTTCACAGTATAACTTGACTAGACTCAAAAATCCTCCATTGATTACAAAAAGGGCAATATTTTCACTGGATCTAGAATATGACCGCCATCCCCAAATTTGAATCAAGAAAAATAGCAAAATGTTTACATATACATTCCTTCCACGAGAATGAAAATATGGGTGCCATCTCCAATTATGAGCGCCATTTTCACATTGGAATGGAAATATGAGTGCCAACTACCAATTGGAATGAAAAAATGAGCGGCATTTCCAAATTTAAATCAAGCATACAAGCATGGAGATTGAATTGATATAATATAATCAAAGATGAGTATTTTGTTTTGTTTCATAGAATCTGTTCATAGTACTTTGATGCAACTGATTACTCTATTGTTTTTTTTTTATGACGACATTGTATCGTCTACATGTGGATATCCCTATTGATTTGGCACCTTTGCAGAGAAGAGGAGGCAAAGGAATTCAAATAACTGCTGAGGATCGTTCTCGTTATAGGGCAGAAGGAAAGAAAAACTTGGATTTGTGGATAGATGGAACATTATATCCACAAGATCTAAGCACTTTGACACATCCCAATTCTCCTCAATAACTCATTTAGTTACATGGATATGCAATGGACGTAGTGGATTACTAGGATATTGTGAAAGATTGCAGAACCATGGAAAACAACTTTATATGAATAAAGTTTACTTTTTAGAAGGTGAGTTAATGCAGATATCCTCTTATTGTCAAAATAGAGATTGTCATCTTCAAAAGATGTTAGAGGAAAATGAACAACTTAAAAAAAATAATGAATCATTACAGAAGATAACAATCAATATCAAATCAAAACTAGAGCAAATGCAATCAATATTACAATCTATTCAATTGAAAACTTACAATTATTGAAAGATGTGAAATTGGCAAAGAAGAAGACAAGAAGTAAGAAGCGAAAGCGACAAAGTTGCAAGGATATTCAAACGCTTTCAAAAGGAGGTAATCGAAATAGAAGGATCTGTGCATTCAAGTAAGCATATTTTGATTTTTGTAAGTTTTTCAATGACATTTGGATTTAATTTCAGCTAGTGATATTCTGTTAACTATATGTTTTCTTTTCAGATCTGCATTAGTAGCTCCTCAGAATATTAAAGACAATGCTTCACTAGGAGTGTCATTGGGCACAATATTGATAGGCAAATCCATTGAGCATATCATGATGAACAATAGGAGTTCAAATGTAAAGTGTATAATAACAAAGTCTTTGATGGTGGACATTAAAAAAAATTTAGATAAGACTATAGTTCAGGGTGCCTATGATTTTGCAGATATTAGTAGGGAAGCATATGCAATTATATTTTAGAGAAGCTTTTAAGCAAGTTCGAATTAGAAAAGTCCCAATACCTAGGACATATCACTTGAAGAAAGAGAGGGATACATTAAACATAGGTATGCATAAGATCACTCGAACTCCATTTCATATTGAGGAAGTGTATGAAACTGATGGAAGATCAATATCCTATAATTCATCAAACAACTTACTTGTTGATCTAAATTACTTGCTGAGATACATTGTCACATTCTATGATATAACCTTTGAAAAGGTGAATGGCAAAATAAGTACATAAGTTAGATGAGTCATAAATTGTGAAAGGGCAAAAGATGGAGAGGGTTAGTATAACTCTCATGAATGGTGCACTATCACAAACAGAGGACCAAGAAGATTTTATATTCAGTGTCCAATCAAAAAATGATATATGGTATTTGGCAACGATTCAGGTAACTAGCCTCATTATTACATTACATTCATTGAATAGTATTAATTCTTTGTGAACTAAGTTTGATTAATTCTTTGGATAGGTGTTGAAGGAGGATCACGATATATTATCATGGATATTCTCAAGGACATCTTATCCTAGGATCATCAAGGACCATATGGATGGAGGACTTCTCAATGTTCTAGGAGTTGGAGACTTCAATGTTGAATGGCACTTAGTAGGAGATTTGAAAACATTGAAATGTATGTATAATGTCTCTCAAGGTGCTACATCAAAACACCCTTGTTTGTACTGCATGAAAATGGCAAAAAATATTTCTAGGAGTACAAGAATTACTAGAGAATATGCAGATCCAAACTGGAAGCATCTACCAAGTTTGGAAGCTCTCCAAAGTGTGCTAATTTCTGAAGAATCAAGGCAAGACTACAAGCTCTTGAGGATGGACAAGCTTTCTCTCACTCATAATGATGGCAAAGCCCTCTTTGCCAAGGACAAGCACAATGGGAGGAGCAAGAACTGACTCTAATTACCTTCTGGGTTTCAGTGTTTGGTAAAAGCGCCAATTGTAAGGCCGCTTCAAACTTTTTAATTTGGCACATAGTCGAGGGTCATATCCTGGGATGCCAGCGGTATGCCTTCGGAACCATTCGGTCCGTGGCGCCAGTGGTATGCTGTCGGGACCATTTGGTCCAGGAACTGATTGTCTCCATATTTGTCACGGCTTGTGGTTCTGAGTGTTCCTTGCATGAACGTGAATGGGTTAAGCTCTTGGAGAATGGGCTCTAACCTGTCGGCTGAGTTGGATGGCTTGCTTGGGTGGAAGTTACCTGTTTATGGCTGTCCAATATGGCGTGGCGCCAGGTTGGCTTCCAGCGCTCATGACGAAGCTTTCAGTTGGTTAAGTCTGATGTAAGTTAGACCGCTTGCTTGGAATGGATGTTACTCGTTTGTAACGAAGCTTCAAGTTGGTTAAGTTTGATGTATGTCGGGCGGCTCGCTCGGAGGGAAGTCACCCACATTGGGACCCCCAATTTGTCATGGTGCCAGGTTGGATCTCAATGTTGGTTTCGGATCTTCAAGTTGGTTAAGTCTGATTTTTGTTGGCGAGTTGGCTGCTTGTATGTCAAGTGGGTTTGGATGGCAAGAGTTGAAGGCTGGGAAGCTAAGTCGTGGTTCCCGGCTCCCTTTGGGATGCCTGCGCTACACCATCTATGCCAAATTTGGTCCTATCAACATCCTACACCTAGATGCTTGGTATAAAAACATAAGACCCCTATATCTAACATAGATAATCTTTTTCAATTCTTCACAGAGCAACATCTCAATGGGCGATGTGCACCATTCCTTGTACTTCATTACTACAACTTTGCACGTCACATGGAATTGAATGGGTTTTGATGATCCGGATTAATCAAGAAGATAAAGTAGTGGAAAAAAATTGTTGCTAGAAACATCTTACCATAGAATGGTTGTGATGCACATGTGTGAATCTGGAAATGCTACCATGGATCAAGGTTTTCATATTGACGTAATTACTCTATTTTTTCATGAAAGTAACTTTATTGTTGACATAATTATGTGAAAAAGCTTATTAATGTCAACCAAAAGTGTGTTAGATTTTTCATTCTCAGCCTTAAAATCATCCAAGTAATGAGCATTCTAAAAACAGTCGAAGCCGACTACAATTTTGTAGAACCTTTGCATTTTTTGCACCTTTGCACTTTTCGGACCTTTGCTATTTTTGTGCCTTGTACATTTTTGGCACTCAAACATTTTTGGGCACCTTCGCATTTTTTGCACTTCGAGATTTTTGACTTTAGCAGATCTAAAACCGTCTAGAGTTAACTAACATGCAAAATATCCCAGTGACGGTTACCTGCTTTGTACATGCAGTCACATATACAAGGAGGTTGTGATAAATACAGTAGATAGCATTTAATGCTTGTAAATATATAATCTACTTGTAATATATAATCTACTCTCTGATTAGTAGAATGTGATGTGAATCAAGTTAATTATATCAATCAGAGTTTTTTTGTAGCCATTGTTATCATGCTCAACCATGCTGAAGTTGTCACTTCAAGCCATAGTACTCAATTTTGATATTATCAGAGTGCAATTCTCAGCCTCACTATGGTATTGTTTCATTGAGAATTTGATCGAATCATTCAATTTGAATATTCCGCTACTGTCTGTTGTGCTTCCGATCCTACACTAAGCTCGCTCATCAGCTTTCGCTCATTTCCACTAATTTTTTACATGGTATCAGAGCGAGTATGCATTTCTATTGTGGATTATCAGTCTTGTTTCTATCAAGGCATTTTTCAAGCAAGCACGCAGCCAACAGTATTCCGAAATTGTTGTTTCTATCAACGACCTTGCTCAACCAGAATGGATGCATCTTCTAGTTCATCTCTCATGGAAAAACTCGATGGAGATAACTACCATCTCCGAAAATTCAAGATGAGGGTCATACTACTAGCCAAAGAAATGTGGGACATCGTTAATGGCACAGAGCCAAGGATACTCAGATCAGTCACATACGTGCTGCTCAGACTATTAAGAATGCATGGGACATCCTAGCAACCCTCTATGATATCAGGGATGTAACTTCCAAGTTACACTTGAGGAGAAATTTTGTCACTTTGAGAATGTTTGACGTAGAGAGTGTTTCGAGTCACCTCAACACTTTAAAAAATCTTTGGAGTAAATAACTGCAACTGGCTCAGTCATAGAATATTCTGATGCTCTCATGACTCTATTATCGAGTCTACTTGAAGCCTACAAAAATTGGATCATGGCGATTTTGACCTAGGCATATGCAAATAGTAGATGTAGAGATGAATGTTTTATGGAAGGAGAGAAGGTCTCAGCACAGTCAATACCATATCTCTAAGAAAACCCCTTCGCTATAAGTCTGGCTTTATACTTAAAAATATCTCCATTCGGTCCATAATTCAGCTTGTATACCCACTTGCATTTTACAGTCTTTCCCTTATCTGATAATGGCTGCAACATCCATACCTCATTCTTCCTCATGGATTCCATCTCCTCATTCATGGCTTGGATTCATTTGTCCTTCTCTGGACATTCAATCGCTTCCTCAAACGTTTGTGATTCTCCACTGAATCCACAAAACTCTTCTAACGTAGAAGTTGCACTGTCTAGCACAAATCTTGTTGGCGCTCTTCATTCTCTTGTCGATCTTTTAGGAGATCCTTTAGGTACTGCAATGCTCTTGCCTTTATCTGATCTGTTAGATCCGAAACCATTTCGGTTTATAGGTATTGTAGCACATTAGAGAAAATATGGGCCCAAAGAGGGCCCTATAAGAAATGCCATGTAGGATAGAGAAAAATAATTATAAAGTAGTTATAATATCATTTTCTAACTTCTTTACACCTCTGCCCATACAACTTTCCATGTAAATGAATGCACCTTACTTTAGTCGCATCAAACTTTATTGGTGCTTATCCATAGTTAAAATATAATTTTTAAAATGATGAGATATTCCCTCCCAATAGTTGGGAACACAAAATTTTGAATTACGAGTGACATCTCTGAAACAAAGTCTACGCCATCTATATCTCTAGGGTCAAACAAGTGTTTAGCGCCATCTCTATCTTCAGTAGGGTGAGCGCCATCTCTATCTTCAGTAGGGTGAGCGCCATCTCCAGCTTTGTTATTGTCATTGTGTTGTTTGTTACTATACTACCGTACCGATGACAAAGCTTTATCATTTTCATGTGGATCTGTCACCAGAATATGCTTCGCTGAGGACAAGAAATTCAAAGCAACCCAAATTGACAACTTCTGATATGGTCCGATATAGAGAGGAAAAGCTAAAGCATGTAGATTTATGGTCATCAGGAACATTATATCATGTTATGTTCATTGCAACATCCAGATTTTCATCCGGTGAGTCAGTTAATTATCTCTATGTGTCATGGCAAAAATGGCCTTTTCGGTTACTGTGAGAATTTGATGCTCTATGGCAATGCAAAGAATACATTATTTGGAAGAGAAATCAAAGAAAATATCAAGGGAGTGCGAAGAAAAATTTACAAAGTTGAAAACTTGTTTGGATGAAAATGAGATGCTCAAGAAGGAGATCACAAGGTTGAAATATTCTTTGCATCTTTATGCAACTAGTAATGATGAGATAAAAATTGCATTTCAATCCATGCGTATTGGCATATTTGTCTCATGTTAAAGATATGGATATGCTCAACAAAAAGGTCCGAAGCAATAACAGGAAAAGACTGGTAACCAAGGATATACGTGATCTATCATCCAGAGGAGGTCATAGAAAAAGACGAATCCATGCATTCAAGGAAGCTATAGCTTATTTGGTATTAAATATTGCTTGAGCTTTTTGATTCATCCATAATCGCTAGTTTTATTATTTATTCATTTCAACTTTCTATTGATTTGCTTATTATACTACTATGAATACTATGAGTGTCAAATTTCTACTGACATTTTTATGAACATTATGTTTGCAATGCAGATCAACATTGGTTGTTGAAGACCATTTGGTCGATGAGATTTCGATTGGAAACTCACTAGGCTCTATCTTGACTTCTAAATTTATGAAATCAATGTTAAACAATAACAAAATGAAAAAGATCAAGGCTTCAGTTACTGATAGCATTATGAATGAAGTTGAAAAATATTAGACACTACATTGCTTCAGGGGGCATGTGACTTTTCTAACATTAGTAGAGAAGCATATGCAACAGTGTTTGAGATGATAAAGGAGGCATTTGCACAGGTAAGTATTAAAAAGTTTCCAATCCCACGATCATTTCATCTTAAAAAAAAAGAGACATGTTAAACCAAGGTATGCAGATAATCCATCTCATATCAATGAAGTGTATTGCTCAAAAGGAGAAAGTCTAGCATATAACAATTCCAACAATTTATTTATTGACATTAATCAGTTACTAACACTCATCATAAATTTTTACGGTATTACAAATGAGAATGTCAATAACAAGTTGATAGTTGTTCTCAAGTTAGATGAGTCTGAAATTATAGAAGGACAAAAAATGGAAAGAATCAGTCTCACAATCATGAATAGAGCACTTTCAAATTCAGAAGACTCAGAAGGCCTCAATTTCAGTGTTCAATCAGAAAATGATATCTGGTGTTTGGCAGCATTTCAGGTATAGCAGTTCCTTCGCATAATCAATAGGGATAATCATTTTAATATGGATTTCATTCGGAAAATCTTCTCTGTGTTAATATTATGAGGCTAATCACGTTTTTGTGTTCTCTTATAGGTGATGAAAGAAGACCATGACATTCTCTCATGGATATTTAATAAAACATCATATCCTGCCACCATAAAAAATCACATGCAGTTTGAGGAAAATCCCACTTTATTGATAAATCTGAGAAAATTACATTTCAAGTGTGTGACCGACCCTAGTCTCCGGGGCACTGGCATGTTAAGGCGAGTGCCAGGACAACATTCCAGCAAGGGAGACTGAGACTTTGTTGGAGCTCGCCCTAAGTCGCAACCCGCACTCCCCTATAGTATAGTTGAAGAAGCCTAAGGTTAATCACCTTAGAGTTTTTGGATGCATATGCTTTGCCCATATTCCCTTGGAAACAAGGAAGAAGGAAGATCCTAGTGCATGCAAAGGGATCATGGTTGGATACTCATCCAGCAAAAAAGGCCTATAGAATCTTTGTACTCTCTATTCTCAAGCTATTGAAAGTATAGATGTTGCCTTTCATGAAAATCAACATTCATCTTTTGAAGAGGCCGAGATCAAGAAGTCTATGGATGCATCACCTATTATTGATTTTGAAAAAAAATATGATGTGATGGGGTCGAGAATTGAAGAAGACTCTCCTCAGATTTTCTCACCAAGAAGATCCATGAGAGATAGATCCATAAGAGGCTCTCATATGTTGACAAAGGCAAACAAGTGGACCTTGATTCCCCTAATTATGTTTTTTATGTCTCTCATGAAGATCCAAAGAATGTACAAGAGGCACTTAATACCAAGGAGTGGTATGATGCCATGAAGCAAGATTATGATGGATTGTTCACCAACAATACTTGGGAGCTTGTGGATCCTCCATCCAACAAGCATGTGATTGGTTGCAAATGGGTATTTCGGATCAAGTACAATCATGATGGCACCATCAACAAGTATAAAACAAGATTATGTGCTAAAGGATTTGCTTTGAAATCCATGGCCTTGATTATGAGGAGACCTTTGCACCCGTTGCAAAGATGGTGACAATAAGAATTCTTATTTCTCTTGCTTGTTTCTTTAAGTGGAATGTGTTCCAATTAGATGTATCCAATGCTTTTTCTAAATGGTTATCTTGAGGAGGAGATCTATATGAAACAACCTCAAGGATTCATCAAGGATGAGTCCAAAGTGTGCTTGCTCTTCAAAAGTCTTTATGGACTCAAGCAAGCACCAAGATCATGGTATTCAAGACTTGATTCTTTCCTTATCTCACTAGAATTTACTCTTAGCGACTATGATCCTTCCATGTATCTAAAGTTTGTTGATAGTAATATTGTCATGCTTCTAATTTATGTTGATGGCATTATTCTTTGTGGAAGTTGTATCAAAAAAGTTGTGAATACTAAAATGTGAACACTCTGATCGTGATGTGATGCATACTAATCGTAAAACTGTGAATACTGATCCTGAAACTGTGACTACTATCGTGAAACTATGAATATTGATCGTGAAACTGTGAATATTGATCATGAAGCTATGAATATTGATCGTGAAACTTTGAATATCGATTGTGAAACACAGAATTCTTTGATTGTGAAATATGTTTAATAGTGCAATTGTGAATAAAAAATGTCAACTTTTCTAAATATAGAAATTGGGAATATTCCACATGAGTCCAGTAGATTAATGTACTTGGATCATATATGTATGACTATTTTGTTAATCATATAAAGTGTCTTTCATTAGTCTTTGATTGCATCAGTCCCTCGATATATACCTCAAAAAAAACTCTTTTTTAATGACAGGAAAATACTCTAGGGATTCCTCGGGGCCCAATGCAAATTTCGAGGGTTTATTGTCAAGGGATACATCGTTGGATATACTAGCGTAAAAGGACTTATTTATTTTTATTTTTGCTTCAAAAAGCCTCGATGTTAGGGCCCGAAATGTTCCAAAAAGTTGTAGTGGACCAACTAATTGATTCAGAAAATGAATGTTACGGATACATCTTCATTTGAAATATGTATAGTGCTTAATCGAGAGGACAATGCAGAAAAGAATTGTCTCATGTCTTTTTTATGTAGACAATCATTGAGATATGAAAGAAGGCTCCATAAAATAAAAAAATTTCAATATTATTTTCTTGGGTATCCATTCTTTTACTATGTTGATCATTAATTTTGAAGTAGTTGCTAAACAAACCAAGTTTATCATGAAGGATTGCAAGATGGATACTTCTGTTGCAAGAAATTACTCTCTTTAGAAGCTAACTTGGTGGATGCATTTCCCAATGAATATAATATTGGTGAATCCATTTCCCGATGAAGGTAATATTTATAAATTTTGAAGGTTTTGTTATTATAACACCATTGAATAACTACTATGTACATTATTGAGATCATGAAAATTTGACGATGGAAGAAAAAAAAAGTATTTCAATATAAGGTTCATTCACGGTGTTCTTTGGAAGATGGGTGTCTTACCATAGGTTTCTATATTATTACCATGATAGAAGGTTTCAATGTTGAGGGTTTATGTAGCGCATGCATCCCAAAGGGAGCCGGGAACCCCGACTTAGCTTCCCAGCCTTCAACTCTTGTCATCCAAACCCACTTGACATACAAGCAGCCAACTCACCAACAACGATCAGACTTAACCAGCTTGAAGTTCCGAAACCAACATTGAGATCCAACCTGGCGCCATGCCAGATCGGGGGTCCCGATGTGGGTGACCTCCCTCCGCGCCAGCCGCCCGACATACATCAAACTTAACCAACTCGAAGCTTCGTTACAAACGAGTAACATCCATTCCAAGCAAGTGGTCTAACTTACATCAGACATAACCAACTGAAAGCTTCGTTACGAGCGCTGGAAGCCAACCTGACGCCACGCCAGACTGGACAGCCATAAACAGGTAACTTCTACCCAAGCAAGCCATCCAACTCAGCCGACAGGTTAGAGCCCGTTCCCCAAGAGCTTAACCCATTCACGTTCATGCAAGGAACACTCAGAACCACAAGCCGCGACATATATGGAGACAACCAGTTCCTGGACCAAATGGTCCTGACAGCATACCGCTGGCGCCACAGAGTGAATGGTCCCGACGACATACTGTTGGCGTCCCGGGATACGACCCTCAGCTATGTGCCAAATTAAAAAGTTTGAAGCGGCCTTACAACTGGCGCTTTTACCGAACACTGAAACCCAAAAGGTAATCAGAGTCAGTTTGAGGAAAATCCCAGTTTATTGATAAATCTGAGAAGGTTACATTTCAAGTGTGTGACCGACCCTAGTCTCCGATGCACTAGCATGCCAAGGCGAGTACTAGGACAACATTCCAGCAAGGGAGGCTGAGACTTTGTTGGAGCTCGCCCTGAGTCGCAACCCGCACTACCCTATATTATTTGTGGGATTCGGCACCCCCCCTCTCATACCAAGTACTCTACCCAGGCTGGTAAAGCACGTTTTCTCTCGTTACAATTTTCTCTCTCTAGAATTTATTGATCCCCAGGCTTCCTTTAATCATGCCTAGATCGTGTGAGGTGATTGCACATCGATCTGAGCTCTCTGGGGCACCGGCGCTGTTGGCGTCGGGAGCAACAAGGGCGCTGCTAGCGTCGGGGACAATGCTGGCACCGATGACGCAAGAAGTAAAGCTTGTAAAGGTAGCTTTACAACATCCAACCCACCTTTATAAAATTTGATGTCCTCATTAGATGTCAGATTAAAGTAAAGGTGTCTCCCAATTAAAATAAATATACATTTAAGCTACTTGGCACAGTACTCAATTTACTGGCCACTTTTTATTAAGATTGAAGCTGGCACACCACAAGTCAGAGGCTCAACTCTTTGTATTGAAAAATTACATAACTTGAAAATATCTCTTTGTCTAGGAGAAACGTAGATTTTATATTGCTTACGTAAAACCCAAGAACCTTATTAACTGGTGATAGAGGCCTTTCTGTGAAATGTTCGCCCATGTCGCTTCTGACTTTTGACATTGGAACTCCTTTGAGCTCCTGATTTGTCTTTGATGCACTTTGTGTTGAGCTCTCTGAGCTCCAAATTAAATCAATTCCGCACAGGTTTCAGGACTCCCTGAGCCAAAGGATTGATTGTTTGATTGCCCACTTTATGGTCCACTCCGTGCCTTGTTGCTTTTGCACCTTGATTTCTCTCCTTGTCCCAGCCTGATCTTGATACTTTTCATTTTTGGCTCTTTGAGGTAGGCAAAGATTGAGTACTCCGCAATGCACCTCTCACTTAGCTTGAAGTAGCCCTTTGAATCAATCCAAATGTAACCATTGACCTCGTGGAGAGCCAAAGGGTCGCACCAGTTTGATCCGCATACGAACTATCTCTTCGCATTTGTTTGAAGCACCATGTCCGTCACGCAAAACTTGACTTTCACAATTCCATCACTGGTCAGTTGCCTCACATTCAAAACAAGAAGTGTACATCGAGCTTGGCTTCAAGTAACTCTCTTTGAATCAGACACATGCACCCAGAGTTTGCACTAGTCCGATCTCAACACGAACTACATGTAACACAAGCCAGCGTACTCATATGTTTCCTCATCATTGCTGGTCCAAAGAAAGCCTATAACAAGCTTTCCTTTCCACAACAAAAACTTGTCAACTTATTAGGTCCAAAGTTCGCCAGTCTCCTCGTGTGAGTATGGCTAGGTCACCTTGAATTTGCCCCCGTTTTGATCAACTTTCATTCAAAATTTGCCCCAAGAGAGAGGTGTGTGTGATAGTCACCCCTCCACTTATAAAATCAGCTGATCGGACTTAGAGTAGAGTTCTTTGGACAAAAAGCCTTTCCAACACTTTGCTTCCCATCTACTAGCATTATGGCTTGATCCAACTTGTTTCCAATATCTGAAGAGGATCCTAGTTTTTTCCCTTTTAGGAAAAACCCAACTGATATTGGATATCACCCATGCTCAGTGAGTTTCAGTTCCGAAGGTGGCCGTCCCAAATGAAAACCAACTACTCCATAGAAGATCTTTCCTGAAATTGCCCTTTCCACCTTTTGACTTCCTGCTTGCGTCTGGTGGGCATTGTTGCAAGTGAAACTAACCCAAGAAACAGGCTAGCCATGCATCCTTTGCAAACATTGAGTCGTTTCGTTGCCGTTCCCGTGCAAGTACTTGAACTGCAAATCCGCCCCACAGAATCTGTAGTCCTCTTTGTTTGATGGTATCAGCCTTCAAAATAAAGGTTCCTTCTCGAGCCATCAGCTCCTTGTATCACAAGCAATCATGCAAACTAGGCAAAGCACGAGTACTAAGACTCACCACGAATACATACAAGCAAGACACTCAGGCAGGTTTACTAACAGGTAACAAAGACAAGGTCCCCCTTTGAGATATTCCTGCCAAAGGACATTTGCCTGGCCGCGCCCATACAGATCGATCACAGAATCAGCCCACAGAGAACACTCCAACTATCCGTGTTTTCACCATTAAGCAGCACATTGCCTCAATCACGTCCCCACCAAATTTGGTCGATAGCCCTTATAGCTAAATGAACGACAACTATCCTTGAATATACCACCCCCATGGACGCACTTGTGCTTTCACCATTAGGCAGCACATTGCCTCAGTAACACCCCCACCAAATCTAGTCGATAGCCCTTATAACTAAACGATAGGCAGCATACCACCCCAATCGTGGACGTACCCGTGCTTTCACCGTTAGGCAGCACATTGCCTCAGTAATGCCCCCACCAAATTTGGTCGATAGCCCTTATAGCTAAACGAATGGTGGGTATCGTGAATATGTCACCCCGCACCCCACAAGGCACAGACCGTGGTTACACCAACCTAATGGCAGCACACTGCCTCATCTGTCCTACGTGCAGACGGCGCTAGGCTCGAACCACGGCAACTGACCGTGATTACACCTCAAGGACAGCACCTTGACTCATCAAGCCCCCGTTTTGTCGACCACCCCAACCGTGGACGCACCCGTGCTTACACTATGGGCAGCACCTTGCACAACAGTTATCCTTATGAACCCCAAACAATGGCCATCCCCGTGAGATCCACATAGCTAACCGGCCAGTCGGCTCTGATACCACATGTAGCGCAGGCATCCCAAAAAGAGCCGGGAACCACGACTTAGCTTCCCAGCCTTCAACCATCCAAACCCAATGACATACAAGCAGCCAACTCACCAACAATGATCAGACTTAACCAACTTGAAGTTCCAAAACCAACATTGAGATCCAACTTGGCACCATGCCAGATTGGGGGTCCTGATGTGGGTGACTTCCCTCTGCGCCAGCCGCCCGACATACATCAAACTTAACCAACTCGAAGCTTCGTTACAAACGAGTAACATCCATTCCAAGCAAGCGGTCTGACTTACATCAGACTTAACCAACCGAAAGCTTCGTCATGAGTGCTGGAAGCCAACCTGGCGCCACGCCAGACTGGACAGCCATAAACAAGAAACTTCCACCCAAGCAAGCCATCCAACTCATCAGACACGTTAGTGTAGCGCAGGCATCCCAAAGGGAGCCGGGAACCACGACTTGGCTTCCCAGCCTTCAACTCTTGCCATCCAAACCCACTTGACATACAAGACGCCAACTCGCCAACAACGATCAGACTTAACCAACTTGAAGTTCCGAAAACCAACATTGAGATCCAACCTGGCGCCATGCCAGATCGGGGGTCCCGATGTGGGTGACTTCCCTCCAAGCAAGCCGCCCGACATACATCAAACTTAACCAACTCGAAGCTTCGTTACAAACGAGTAACATCCATTCCAAGCAAGCGGTCTGACTTACATCAGACTTAACCAACTGAAAGCTTCGCCACGAGCGCTGAAAGCCAACCTGGCGTCACGAAAGACTAGATAGTCATTGTAGCACAGGCATCCCAATGGGAGCCGGGAACCACGACTTAGCTTCCCAGCCTTCAACTCTTGCCATCCAAACCCACTTGACATACAAGCAGCCAGCTTGCCAACAACAATCAGACTTAACCAACTTGAAATTCCGAAAACCAACATTGAGATCCAAACTGGCGCCATGTCAGGGGTCCCAATGTGGGTGACTTCCCTCCAAGCAAGCCGCTCGACATACATCAAAACTTAACCAACTCGAAGCTTCGTTACAAACGAGTAACATCCATTCCAAGCAAGCGGTCTGACTTACATAAGACATAACCAATTGAAAGCTTTGTCACGAGCACTGGAAGCCAACTTGGCGCCACGCCAGACTGGACAGCCATGAACAGGTAACTTCCACCCAAGCAAGCCATCCAACTCAGCCGACAGGGTAGAGCCCGTTCCCCAAGAGTTTAACCCATTCACGTTCATGCAAGGAACACTCAGAACCACAAGCCGCGACATATATGGAGACAACCATTTCCCGAAGCAAATGGTCCTGACAGCATACCGCTGGCGCCATGGACCGAATGGTCTCGACGGCATACCGCTGGCGTCTCGGGATACGACCCTCATCTATGAGCCAGCTTAAAAATTTTGAAGCGGCCTTACAACCGGCGGTTTTACCGAACATTGAAATCCAGAAGGTAATCAGAGTCAGTTTGAGAAAAATCCCACTTTATTGATAAATCTGGGAATGTTACATTTCAAGTGTGTGACCGAATCTAATGTTCGGGGCGCTAGCATGCCAAGGCGAGAGCCATGACAACATTCCAGCAAGGGAGGTTGCGACTTGGTTGGAGCTCGCCTTGAGTCGCAACCCGCACTCCCCTATAGTATTGGTGGGATTCGGCACCCCCGCTTCCTGTAGCACAGGCATCCCAAAGGGAGCCGGGAACCACGACTTAGTTTCCCAGCCTTCAACTCTTGCCATCCAAACCCACTTGACATACAAGCAGCCAACTCGCCAACAACGATCAGACTTAACCAACTTGAAGTTCCGAAAACCAACATTGAGATCCAACCTGGCGCCATTCCAGATCGGGGGTCCCGATGTGGGTGACTTCCCTTCAAGCAAGCCGCCCGACATACATCAAACTTAACCAACTCGAAGCTTCGTTACAAACGAGTAACATCCATTCCAAGCAAGCGGTCTGACTTACATCAGACTTAACCAACTGAAAGCTTTGTCACACCAGACTCGAGAGCCATAAACAGGTAACATCCACCCAAGCAAGCCATCCAACTCAGCCGACAGGTTAGAGCCCGTTCTCCAAGAGCTTAACCCATTCACGTTCATGCAAGGAACACTCAGAACCACAAGCCGCGACAGATATGGAAACAACCAGTTCCTGGACCAAATGGTCCCGACAGCATACCGCTGGCGCCACGGACCGAATGGTCCCGACGGCATACCGCTGGCGTCCCGGGATACGACCCTCAACTATGTGCCAAGTTAAAAATTTTGAAAGCGGCCTTACAACTGGTGCTTTTACCAAACAATGAAACCGAGAAGGAAATCAGAGTCAGTTTGAGGAAAATCCCACTTTATTGATAAGTATGAGAAGGTTACATTTCAAGTGTGTGACCGACCCTAGTCTCCGGGGCGCTAGCATGCCAAGGCGAGAGCCATGACAACATTCCAGCAAGGGAGGCTGAGACTTGGTTGGAGCTCGCCCTGAGTCGCAGCCTGATCTTGATACTTTTCCGTCTTGGCTCTTTAAAGTAGGCAAAGATTGAGTACTCTGCAATGCACCTCTCACTTAGCTTGAAGTAGCTCTTTGAATCAGCCCAAATGTAACCATTGACCTCATGGAAAGCCAAAGGGTCGCACCAATTTGCTCCGCATCCGAACTATCTCTTCGCGTTTGTTTGAAGCACCATGTCCGTCGCGCAAAACTTGACTTTCACAATTCCATCACTGGTCAGTTGCCTCGCACTCAAAACAAGAAGTGTACATCGAGCTTGGCTTCAAGTAGCTCTCTTTGAATCAGACACATGCACCCAGAGTTTCCACTAGTCCGATCTCAACGCGAACTATCCCTTAGCGTCTGTTCGAAATACCAAGTCTCTCATGCAAGACTCAACTTTCACATTTCTTTCATTGATCAGCTGCCTTACACGTAACACAAGCTAGCGTACTCATATGTTTGCTCATCATTGCTGGTCCAGAGAAAGCCTATAACAAACTCTCCTTTTCACAACAAAAACTTGTCAACTTATTAGGTCCAAAGTTTGCCAGTCTCCTCGTGTGAGTATGGCTAGGTCACCTTGAATTTGCCCCCGTTTTGATCAACTTTCATTCAAAATTTGCCCCAAGAGAGAGGTGTGTGTGATAGTCACCCCTCCACTTATAAAATCAGCTGATCGGACTTAGAGTAGAGTTCTTCGGAAAAAAAGCCTTTCCAACACTTTGCTTCCCATCTGCTAGGATTATGGCTCGATCCAACTTGTTGCCAATATCTGAAGAGGATCTTGGTCTTTTCCCCTTTGAGGAAAAACCCAACTGATACTGGATATCACCCATGCTCAGTGAGTTTCAGTTCCGAAGGTGGCCGTCCCAAAATGAAGACCAACTGCTCCATAGAAGATCTCCCCTGAAATTGCCCTTTCCAACTTTTGACTTCCTGCTTGCGTCTGGTGGGCGTTGTCGCAAATGAAACTAACCCAAGAAACAGGCTAACCATCCACCCTTTGCAAACATTGAGTCGTTTCGTTGTCGTTCACGTGTGAGTACTTGAACTGCAAATCCGCCCCACAGATTCTGTAGTCCTCTTTGTTTGATGGTATCAGCCTTCAAAAGAAAAGGTTCCTTCTCGAGCCATCAGCTCCTTGTATCACAAGCAATCATGCAAACCAGGCAAAGCACGAGTACTAAGACTCACCACGAATACGTACAAGTAAGACACTCAGGCTTGGCCGCGCCCATACAAATCGATCACAGAATCAGCCCACATAGGACACCCCTCCAACCATCCGTGCTTTCACCATTAAGCAGCACATTGCCTCAGTCACGCCCCACCACTTTTTGGTCGATAGCCCTTATCGGCAGCTATCCTTGAATATACCACCCCCGTGGACGCACCCGTGCTTTCACCGTCAGGCAGCACGTTGCCTCAGTAACGCCCCCACCAAATCTAGTCGATAGCCCTTATAGCTAAACGATCGACAGCGTACCCCCCAATCGTGGACGCACCCGTGCTTTCACCGTTAGGCAACACATTGCCTCAGTAACGCCCCCACCAAATTTGGTCGATAGCCCTTATAGCTAAACGAATGGCAGCTATCCTTGAATATACCACCCCCGTGGACGCACCTGTGCTTTCACCGTTAGGCAGCACATTGTCTCAGTAACGCCCCACCAAATTTAGTCGATAGCCCTTATAGCTAAACGATCGGCAGCATACCACCCAAATCGTGGACGCACCCGTGCTTTCACCGTTAGGCAGCACATTGCCTCAGTAACGCCCCCACCAAATTTGGTCGATAGCCCTTATAGCTAAACGAATGGTGGCCATCGCGAATATGTCACCCCGCACCCCACGAGGCATAGACCGTGCTTACACCATCCTAATGGCAGCACATTGCCTCATTTGTCCTACGTGCAGACGGCGCCAGGCCCGAACCGCGGAAACTGACCGTGCTTACACCTCAAGGGCAGCACTTTGACTCATCAAGCCCCCGTCCTGCCAACCACCCCGACCGTGGACGGACCCGTGCTTACACTGTGGGCAGCACCTTGCACAACAGTTGTCTTGATGAACCCCAAACCGTGGCCATTTCCGTGAGATCCGCATAGCTGACCGACCAGTCGGCTCTGATACCACATGTAGCGCAGGCATCCCAAAGGTAGCCGGGAACCACGACTTAGCTTCCCAGCCTTCAACTCTTGCCATCCACCCAAGCAAGCCATCCAACTCAGCCGACAGGTTAGAGCCCGTTCCCCAAGAGCTTAACCCATTCACGTTCATGCAAGGAACACTCAGAACCACAAGCCGCGACAGATATGGAAACAACCAATTCCTGGACCAAATGGTCCCGACAGCATACCGCTGGCGCCACGGACCGAATGAACCCGACGGCATACCGCTGGCGTCCCGGGATACGACCCTCAACTATGTGCCAAGTTAAAAATTTTGAAAGCGGCCTTACAACTGGCGCTTTTACCAAACAATGAAACCGAGAAGGAAATCAGAGTCAGTTTGAGAAAAATCCCACTTTATTGATAAATATGAGAAGGTTACATTTCAAGTGTGTGACCGACCCTAGTCTCCGGGGCGCTAGCATGCCAAGGCGAGAGTCATGACAACATTCCAGCAAGGGAGGTTGAGACTTGGTTGGAGCTCGCCCTGAGTCGCAACCCGCACTCCCCTATAGTATTGGTGTGATTCGGCACCCCCCCTCATACCAAGCACTCTACCCAAGCTGGTAAAGCACGTTTTTCACTCTCTAGGATTTTCTCTTTCTAGAAAGTCATTTTTCCTCTCTAGATTTTATTGATCCCCGGGCTTCCTTTAATCTTGCCTAGGTCGTGTGCGGTGATTGCACATCGATCTGAGCTCTCTGGACTCCGCTAGAACCAATCAAAGATTTTCAGCCATAGGAACTTGGCGCCGGCTGGATTCTGGTCACAGCGGCGCCGGGAGCGGCACCGGCGTCGGGAGCAGCAGGGGCGCTGCTGGCGCCGGGGACATAGCTGGCGCCGATGGTGCCGGAAGTAAAGCTTGTAAAGGTAGCTTTACAACATCCACCCCACCTTTATAAAATCCGATGTCCACATCAGATGTCAGATTAAAGTAAAGGTGTCTCCCAATTAAAATGACTATACATTTAAGCTACTTGGCACAGTACTCAATTTACTGGCCACTTTTTATTAACATTGAAGCTGGCACACCACAAGTCGGAGGCTCAGCTCTTTGTACTGAAAAATTACATAACTTGAAAAAAAAAATATCTTTGTCTGGGAAAAGTGTAGATTTGATATCGCTTTCGTGAAACTCGAGAACCTTATTAACTGGTGACAGTGGCCTTTCTTTGAAATGTACGACCCTGTCGCTTCTGACTTTCGAGTTTGGAACTCCTTTGAGCTCCTGATTTGTCCTTGATGCACTTTGTGTTGAGCTCCCTGAGCTCCAGATTTGTTCAGTTCCGCACAGGTATCAAGGCTCCCTGAGCCGAAGGATTTATCGTTTGATTGCCCACTTTATGGTCCACTCTGTGCCTTGTTGTTTCTGCACCTTGATTTCTCTCCTTGTCCCAGCCTGATCTTGATACTTTTCCATCTTGGCTCTTTAAGGTAGGCAAAGATTGAGTACTCCGCAATGCACCTCTCACTTAGCTTGAAGTAGCTCTTTGAATCAGCCCAAATGTAACCATTGACCTCATGGAAAGCCAAAGGGTCGCACCAGTTTGATCCGCATCCGAACTATCTCTTCGCGTTTGTTTAAAGCACCATGTCCGTCGCGCAAAACTTGACTTTCACAATTCCATCACTGGTCAGTTGCCTCACACTCAAAACAAGAAGTGTACATCGAGCTTGGCTTCAAGTACCTCTCTTTGAATCAGACACATGCACCTAGAGTTTGCACTAGTCCGATCTCAGCGCGAACTGTCCCTTAGCGTCCGTTCGAAATACCAAGTCTCTCATGCAAGACTCAACTTTCACAGTTCCTTCATTGATCAGCTGCCTTACACGTAAGACCAGCCAGCGTACTCATATGTTTCCTCATCATTGCTGGTCCAGAGAAAGCCTATAACAAACTTTCCTTTCCACAACAAAAACTTGTCAACTTATTAGGTCCAAAGTTTGCCAGTCTCCTCGTGTGAGTATGGCTAGGTCACCTTGAATTTGCCCCCATTTTGATCAACTTTCATTCAAAATCTGCCCCAAGAGAGAGGTGTGTGTGATAGTTCCCCTCCACTTATAAATTAGCTGATCGGACTTAGAGTAGAGTTCTTGGGACAAAAAGCCTTCCAACACTTTGCTTCGCATCTGCTAGGATTATGACTCGATCCAACTTGTTGCCAATCTCTGAAGAGGATCCTAGTCTTTTCCCCTTTGAGGAAAAACCCAACTGATACTGGATATCACCCATGCTCAGTGAGTTTCAGTTCCGAAGGTGGCCATCCCAAAATGAAGACCAACTGCTCCATAGAAGATCTCCCCTGAAATTGCCCTTTCCAACTTTTGACTTCCTGCTTGTGTCTGGTGGGCGTTGTCGCAAATGAAACTAACCCAAGAAACAGGCTAGCCATCCATCCTTTGCAAACATTGAGTCGTTTCGTTGTCGTTCAGGTGTGAGTACGTGAACTGCAAATCCGCCCCACAGATTCTACTCTAAGTCCGATCAGCTAATTTATAAGTGGAGGGGAACTATCACACACACCTCTCTCTTGGGGCAGATTTTGAATGAAAGTTGATCAAAATGGGGACAAATTCAAGGTGACCTAGCCATACTCACACGAGGAGACTGGCAAACTTTGGACCTAATAAGTTGACAAGTTTTTGTTGTGGAAAGGAAAGTTTGTTATAGGCTTTCTCTGGACCAGCAATGATGAGGAAACATATGAGTACGCTGGCTGGTCTTACGTGTAAGGCAGCTGATCAATGAAGGAACTGTGAAAGTTGAGTCTTGCATGAGAGACTTGGTATTTCGAACGGACGCTAAGGGACAGTTCGCGTTGAGATCGGATTAGTGCAAGCTCTGGGTGAATGTTTCTGATTCAAAGAGAGCTACTTGAAGCCAAGCTCGATGTACACTTCTTGTTTTGACTGTGAGGCAACTAACCAGTGATGGAATTGTGAAAGTCAAGTTTTGCGCGATGGACATGGTGCTTCAAACAAACGCGAAGAGATAGTTCGGATGCGGATCAAAACTGGTGCGACCCTTTGGCTTTCCACGAGGTCAATGGTTACATTTGGGCTGATTCAAAGAGCTACTTCAAGCTAAGTGAGAGGTGCATTGCGGAGTACTCAATCTTTGCCTACCTTAAAGAGCCAAGATGGAAAAGTATCAAGATCAGGCTGGGACAAGGAGAAAAATCAAGGTGCAGAAGCAACAAGGCACAGAGTGGACCATAAAGTGGGCAATCAAATGATAAATCCTTTGGCTCAGGGAGCCTTGATATCTGTGCGGAACTGAACAAATCTGGAGCTCAGGGAGCTCAACACAAAGTGCATCAGGGACAAATCAGGAGCTCAAAGGAGTTCCAAAGTCGAAAGTCAGAAGCGACAGGCGCGAACATTTTAAAGAAAGGCCTCTGTCACCAGTTAATAAGGTTCTCGGGTTTTACGAAAGCGATATCAAATCTACGCTTTTCCCAGATAAAGATATATTTTCAACTTATGTAATTTTTCAGTAAGCAGCGCCCCTGCTGCTCCCGGCGCCACTGTGACCAGAATCCAGCCGGCGCCAAGTTCCTATGGCTGAAAATCTTTGATCGGTTCTAGCAGAGTCCAGAGAGCTCAGATCGATGTGCAATCACCGCACACGATCTAGGCATGATTAAAGGAAGCCTGGGGATCAATAAAATCTAGAGAGATTAAATGATTTTCTAGAAAGAGAAAATTCTAGAGAGAGAAAAACGTGCTTTACCAGCTTGGGTAGAGTGCTTGGTATGAGGGGGGTGCCGAATCACACCAATACTATAGGGGAGTGCGGGTTGCGACTCAGGGCGAGCTCCAACCAAGTCTCAGCCTCCCTTGCTGGAATGTTGTCATGGCTCTCACCTTGGCATGCTAGCTTCCTTCTTGCCTATAAGTATCGACCCTTTTGCCTCTACTTACTCATCTGCCTTTTTCCGCTCCGCAAAAGCCAATCTCGTCTGCTCCCTGTTGCTACTTTTTTCATCTGTTTCGAAAAATCTTCGTCTCAAATGGCTGCATTTGTACATTTTCTAGGATTATGCTTTCTCGGTCTTCTCGTTGCAGTTCCTTGGGGAGCCATTGCTGCCGACGAAGACCCACTTCAAGATGTCTACGTCGCTGATCCCAATGCACAATTCAAAGTTAATGGGTTCGTATGTAAGGCAATGCCTAATGCTTCTGATTTTGTTTCCCCTCTCCTGAGGAAGGCCGGGAACACCAACAATAAACTGGGCTCTAGTGTTACCGCTGCAGGAGCTGCCAACTTCCCAGGGCTTAACACTCAAGGACTCTCCTTTGCACGCATAGATTATGCACCAGGTGGAGTTGTTCCTCCTCACAATCATCCACGGGCATCAGAAGTTTTATTCGTCGTGGCTGGAACTCTCCGTGTAGGCTTTGTCAGCAGCGACGGAAACTCCACCCTCTTCACAAACACTTTGTACCCGGGAGACCTCACCGTGTTCCCCAGGGGTCTCGTTCACTTCATAATCAACGTGGGAGACAGTCAAGCATTCTCACTGTCAGGTTTGGACAGCCAGAATCCAGGAGCCAGTCTGCTCCCTACTGTCTTGTTTGCATCCAATCCAACGATTGGCGATGATGTGCTGGGGAAAGCGTTCAATCTTCCACAAAAGGAAATAGACATGATAAAAGCAGCCCTCAAGGGTTAAGAATCGAAGTGTTTATTACAAGTTTTTATGCTTTTTTGCATTGGGTCTAGACCTAATCCATGATACTTTATTTAAATAAGAGGCACCTACAATGGATTTGTCTCAACATCAGCTCAGCTCATGTGCAAGCTTTGACTCTATAACAGATTTGTCAAGAGCTCATTTACCATAATGTTCAAATCATAAAGTGAATTTCATAGCACCTCAATTTCATCTCTCTTATTATCTCCTAAATGCTTCTTGTACGTCTATACTTACATGCTATCTTTTTTTATCGACTAGGAAACTATACGAGGTGAATTTGTCCTCTGTATCACAACTCACGACATAAGAATGAGTTTGTCCTTGGTAGCACAACTCACAACATAAACGTTTGCAAGCAGGTCATTTTATTTGGAATAAATCTTGTGATAACTATTGATATTTTCATGACTAAAACGTTTGTCTAGCTAGCATGTCCTCTGAAATTTTCTATCAACTTAACTACAATTGCTAACTGCTACTCACCCCGTATGCTTTCGGAATGTATTTAAGGAGTTCTTTAACTAATCCAAGAAATTTTACTATTTCCATAAGTGGTGAATAGTCAAGTATCATGATTTCTAATCGCTTTGTGTTTGCCAATAGGAAGTGTTGAGTTTATCCAAAAGAAAAACGGGTAAAGACATGCCAAGTTCATGTTTATATTGTAGAAAATGTAGTCTCATCCTACAAATAAGCAATGTGACGCTATACTTTGAAGGTAGAATCTTTAGGTTGCTCACTATAATAATTAGGGAAGCTCTCTAAGATCTTGCTTACAAGATAACACACAATGGAAAAACACACTATAGAGCAAGCACTCAACCAAGTAGAAGCAACCAATCAACTCTAGAAGCTTCACCCCCAAGCCAAAGAATAAGAAGCATGAATGTAGAGTGAAACCATGGAAATGAATCAATGATCACAATAAGGAGTAGGGCTAGTTTGGACCCAATATATAGAGCCAAAAGCAACCTGGGCACATAGCCATGCATAACACTAAGTTCCCTATACATAGATTCATCTATAATAGAGTCCTAAGCAATGACCACCTATTCATAGAATTGCTATTGATAACTCTACACATGCATACTGTCTCATACCTTGTCTAAACTCCATTTAGTGTGTTATTGTTCTCACAAAGATATTAGTTACTTTGGGGTCACATCTAGTATGACGTGGCATAACTAACAATTTGATTTACTGGAGTACCGTGTATCCAAGACTAGGAGTATATTGAGTTGTCCTACTTACTGGCCATGGACATAACATTCTTCCCTCCTTAAACTGCTTCTATCCTTAGAAGCTCTCTAAACAGTAAAAAATTACAGTTCCTTTAACTTTCAATAATAACCGAGAAAATCATTATCCTTAGTCTGACTTTCATATCGAACAATTACTCAGAGATAATCTCTGCACTGGAGTACAACTCAAGTTTGAAAAGTACACTAAGCGATAAATTTTTAATATATGGGTTAATTGATCACAAGTTAGTAACATCACCTTCATGTAAAGCACTTGTATGAAACATTGGGTGAAATAGCCTAACTTAAGAGATTAAAGTTAAAGAAATAATAAAATAATTACAATTAGAGTCTAAAATTATCCACAACTCTGACAGATAATTTATTAAGCTCTCAACTACAAATATCCTTAAAATCCAAATTCTAAGATATGATAATTCATTCAATTAGATCTAGAGAAGAATCATTAAGATATAGAATGATTAAAACTTAACTCTGAGTATCCCAGAACTCCTTTGAGTTAATAAGGGCAATACATAGGTCATGTTGCCTGTGGGAAATATGTTCTTACGTGCGAGCACTCATTGGCGGTGTGGTTTTGAGAACAAATAGGACACCACACATTTTCACAAACTAGAAAAGTTTTTTTAGCGACATCCTTCAATACATTTTGGAATTATGAGGTTAGCTTCTCCATCTGAACTTGTTGTGCTTCTTTCCAACCCTCAAGGTGTTGGAAAATATCAACCTCACTAGATGAGGATGATCTTTCCATGCGGGAAGTCTCCTGCTTAACTAGCCCCTTTCCCCTCTTGTCGTGAAAGTCATAGTCCTCTTTAGACCCTTCATCTTCTTCATGGATGGCGTCATCCATCGCATCTTTCAATCGCTCGTACGAGTCTACGGGTTTCAATTCTCTTTTAATGGCCTTGGGTAAACCAACTAAAAAAAGTTTGATAGCCATTTTCTTAGTTACATGATCATCAACACACTCTATTTTAAGATGATTGAAATGCTCGATGTAGGTGCGCACAGATTCTTTACTTCACATCTTGATATGCATCATTAGATGAAGAGACTCTGCGTCAGTTTGGAGGGTTTGAACCGTTTGATCAGTGCTGCGGTGATGGTCTTCCAAGATGTGTTGTCTGAGCCTTCAAGGTTTAAAAACCACTCTTTTGTGTCACCTTGTAAAATCATGGGGAATAAACTACCTTTTCGGTGTCAGATTCATCCCCATAGAATTTACAAGCATTGTTGAAATCTTGGAGAAATCGTATTGGATATGATTCTCCATCGTACTTTGGTGCGTCATCCTAGGAAGTCTTTTCTTCAACTTGGACGGTGGATGGGATGGTCCTGCCATGTTGATCTGAATGGATCATCACAAGCCCAGAGAAACAGTGAATGGATGAGACAAAGGTCTCTCCCTAGTCTATGGCTTCCATCTAGGTCATGTCTAAGGATGGTACCCTACTAGATATGCCTATGGCATATTCCAACTAGACGTGGCAGAACATTGTTTTTCTTTTTAGATTTATATCCATCATGCATAAGTGAATGGGAGCCAATACAATCACTTGCAGGAATATTGGACGTGATTCACTTTGATGTTGAATAGCTACAATACAGAGGAAGAAGTCCAAAGGAACTTGCAGATTGTGGGATCTACTTTTGTGAATCTTTATATATGCAACAAATGGATGGAGGTTTTGGCAAGCTCGAAGTAGTTCCATTGCCTAGTTTTCAGAGTGATGAGTGGCCTACTCCTGACAGTATTGTTTTTGAATCCTTGGGATGCAAGCTACTCATTGATATTAGAAATGCTATGAAGATAAGCACATGCTCAAAAATTGTTCACCTAAGTTGGTTTATCTCATTGCATATATTTGTTGATTTTTTCTCGACGAGTGCTAGTGTTTGTAGGACACCAACTTTATTTGTTTGCAAGGATTTATCGGATGAGACTTTGTTAGATCTCATGGATCAAGGCTGGGAAAGTAAAACAAATATTGACATAGAATGCAGGATTAAAAAGACTTCAATGATCTTTTGTTATCATATCGAAAAGCAAATGCTCAGTCTCACATTTAGCTATCACAGATACCAGAAAATTGAAGGTACATGCTTACCACTGGGTCAAGACTTTGAACTAAATGGTCACACAAACCGAATGGAGATAAGAATTATCTACAATGAAGAATATATGACTATGGTTGAGGTGGAAGGGCATTGGAAGCTTGATTTTATCAAAATAGAGCTCATGCTATTACAAACCAGTCTACCAACATATTTTAGATTTATCATCAACGGAAGACTCGTAAGTACTTTATGTTTATTGCCATTTTAAAATAGTACAAAATCATTGAAAATGACATAATTTACAATTGTACATTCATTAACATGTGTCATATCACAGATGCAAAAAAGACAGGAGCTGATAACGTGCTGCAAAGATCTACTTACAACAATCACCATTGTGGAAGAACAATAACTTCAAATAAAGTTTAGTAAAAATCTGTGTATAGACTTTTTCATTCAATGAAATGAAAGCCTAGGTTGGGCATCAGTACATGTATTTTGTGCTCCCAAATTCATAAAATGGAGCAGCATATGATATACCAATGTATATTTCTCTATGAATTCTATACATGTGCAATCTATTTTTGTTCTATCTTATTTGTATTGTTCTAGTCTTTATTTAGTATAATTACATCATCCTTTGCACCATCATCAACAACGGGAGGCTGAAGCCTTGCCCTAGCCAGTATGCTTAGGATAAGTTCTTGTCTAAATCTGTACACCTGGTTTGATGTGTACTCAGGAAGAGTAAACTGCAAGACAAGAAATCTAGACTACTTCCACAACTATTTAGGCCATATTTACATGTTTTTAAGACTACACAACCCAATTCTGACGTATTTTATGAACATTATGTTAGATTTAGGGATATACTTAATAAACTTGTTATCTCCATAGGTTCACTCTCATACATGCAGTATACTGATCTTGTTCATTTCTTCCCAGCTTTTAAACAGAGACTAGATAGAATGTTCTCCTAATTGTTTGATCTTTTTAAAAGCAGTTCAACGTGTCCTTATTGCAACAAAAAATGTCGATTGGTTGAATACCAGAGTGGTTTTGTACTTTTCCTGTTAGGTCAGATCCCAGATGATGAGGAAGTTTCTACTGTTGATTCTCATATTGCATCATCCTCTGTTCAGTCATCTATTAAGGATATCAGTCACTTTCTAATCGACACCCCTGATAAGGATAGTGACTTTATTGATGTAACATCTGTTGATGAATTGATCCCTATAGATGAGTCTGAATGTCTTTTCAATTTGTCAGTATATTATATAAATAATGACGTATATTTTACTACAACTGATTTATGTCAGTTTTTTTTACTATCATGAAGATAAGGTGCTATGTTTATTATCTGGCACAATTTCTGAATTCTCCGACTTTGTAGATTTTGAAACAGATGACCTTGTTGCTGGAATTGATTATGATGATGAGGAGGGACTTATGACCGGTGAAAAGTGCTTGTCTAGGACTTTATCAAATATTGATGAGCATGGACGAGGCAGACTATTCGATGAAGAATTCATGGCATCTAGATGGGCTTCTCTCGTCCATCATTAATGCATTTCACAGATGGTTCTACTTCAGTAGGTGTGGTCATAATATTGATCATCCTGATCAGGTTGTTGATGATGATGAAAAATGTGTAAGTGTTCAAACTTCCTTGCATTAGAATGTTCTTAACTACTGAATGAATTTTTTTTAACATATTTCGTATTGCAGGATGCTCTCATAATTGATGACTTCGAGACGAGGTGGTTACAGACAACATGCATTCTTATTCCCAAAGGATAGTGGACTTGGCCACTATCTTAGGCATTTTGAGAAGAATGAGATTTGTATTGTTCATTCGAAGCTAAGCCCAATTGGGGAGAGTCTGATAATGGCAGTTAAAGCTTTATCATTTTCTCTAGGAGGACACAAATTTGTTAAGACAAATAAGATCATTTTTGTCAAAAGATCTATGTTTTGAACATTTTAAGTTTTATTGATAGGAATGTTCCTTTAAGGAGCTCCCATTATTCATTGTACTCTACTTATATTGAACTTAGTGGAAATAAGGATAATGCACATCTATTAGATGCATACTCTAGCAGATTATTTCTTCATGACAATGCAGCCATAGATGTTGACACACAAGCTGATGATGAATAGTGGACACTTTGTATTTTGTTATAATACAATCAATACATTTACATTGAGTATTTCTCCTCTCTCTTGTTCCATGAATTTGCATGCAGTTCTGAACATGTCACACATTTATATTGAGTATTTCTCGTCTCTTGTTCAATGAATTTGCAAGCAATTCTGAAAATGTCATGATTTGATGACAATGATGATTGAATGTCTTTGTTATCTTCTAGTCAGCAATCATCTAATTTTCTCTTCCTGTATGAACTTGCATGCTTTTCGAAACTTGTTGTATTGTGTGGACTTTGTTATATGTCGAATATGAACTTTGCGGTAGAACCACTGAAACAATTGACAAATGTAGTTTTGTTTTTCATTGGTTCCTCCATGTTGTGTATTTAGATCAAATGCTGCTCGTGCTTGCCAATGTGACTTCTCCATCCCTTGTGATGACCAAACACTCAGGCTTCCATACGTGTTTGCAAAAAATGTTGTATGATCTTTTAGTATATGCTGCAGGTGTCAAAACCATAATGTCAATCTTATGTTTGGATCTAAATATATATGGGAATTCGAAAGCATCTTGAAGAATTTATACTAACCATGTAATGAGTGATGTGGTCTTCTCCCCATGCTTTTGATACTACATTAACAAACTTGACACAAGTCCTTTGTACAGCTTTCTTATCAATATCAGAGTATTTATCTTTTCTTAAAATAGCAATCATACTATCAAGCTTCTTCCATACATCAGCTTGTACTATTCTAGTTTTGCCATCTTTCTCGAAGTCCTGAGTGGCAGCAATAATATATGTCCATACTGAGTGTTGAATATTAGAAGCATATGATTTGATAGGAATCGACGTGCTTTTGTTCCTCCTATTCTTGGCTTAGTTTGCATATTCCCATTCTTTCTTGAAAGCATTTCATCTTTTTGAAATTTGACATGTCCCTTACGAAGTCTTGCTTTTGATAAAACATTTTCCAATCGAGAGATAACTTTCTTTGTTGATGATGCTGGCTTACTATTCCAAGCAAAAACTATATGAAGATAAATGATCTTTTCTATTAATCTAACTTTTGCATGAATAGTGCAAACTGCACATCTTTCAAGTGGATATCCTCCTTCAAAAAATCAAAAGTTTAGATCCAAGAGATCTACCAATTTAGAATATACTAACAAGAAGAGCAACATGCAGTATGGACCAAGGTTCAGGATTGAATTCAACCTCTTCATCGTTCCAACCAAAGTAGAAACTATTCTACAGATACTTTAAGAGGAGTGGCCATAAAATCAAGGACTACCGAACTTTGAAGTACAACAAAAAACAAAATTAGTAGTTTCAACAACAAGCACATAGTGCAACAACCAGTCACTCAATCCAGCAACAAGACGAAGATGAAGCATCGAAGTAGGAGAACAACATGATATCAATCCCTGGTATCTAGATTCCGGAGCAACTCAACACATGACTCACCATCGCGACTGGTTCAAGGACTACAAGTCATTCACTCACACTCATGTTGTGCAACTTGGAGACAACTCATCTAATTCAATCAAAGGTGAAGGAACAGTCAGAGTCAAATTTCAGATAGGTGAAATCTCCAAATCTGACCAAGAATCTGCTCTCAATTAGCAGAATTATTGATTAGGTCAGAGGGTCAAATTCGATATAGAAGGTTGTATAATTCTTGACAAAAAATGAAAGGTTCTAGTCTTCGAAAGAAGAAGTGTCTATCTTTACAAACTCAACCATTGCTACTCTTCTAATAGTCAAGCTCTTCACACATGCACTTCTGAATCAACTGATATGTTGCGGCATTTCAGACTTGGACATCTCAACTTTAATATTTTTAAGCAAATGTCAGGTCAGACTCTAGAACAAGATCTGCCGTTTGTCAACAAGTCAACTTGTCCATGTTAAAACTGTATTATCAGTAAGCATTCTAGAAGCCCTTTCATTTAAGACTCAGTTCATACTTCAAGGACTTGTTAGACCTTGTACATAGCAATATTTGTGGCCCGATGCAAACTGCTTCGACAGGGGGAGCTCTCTAGACTTCTTTGTCTAGCTCACCATGCAAGAACGCTGTCTTTTCGTCCATGATGTGATTCCTAAGATCATAAGCAGCTGCATATGCAAATAGTAGATGTAGAGATGAATGTTTTATGGAAGGAGAGAAGGTCTCAGCACAGTCAATACCATATCTCTAAGAAAACCCCTTCGCTATAAGTCTGGCTTTATACTTAAAAATATCTCCATTCGGTCCAAATTTTAGCTTGTATACCCACTTGCAGTTTACAGTCTTTCGCTTATCCGATAATGGCTGCAACATCCATACCTCATTCTTCCTCATGGATTCCATCTCCTCATTCATGGCTTGGATTCATTTGTCCTTCTCTGGACATTCAATTGCTTCCTCGAATGTTTGTGATTCTCCACTGAATCCACAAAACTCTTCTAACGTAGAAGTTGCGCTGTCTAGCACAAATCTTGCTGGCGCTCTTCATTCTCTTGTCGAACTTTTATGAGATCCTTCAGGTACTGCAATGCTCTTGCCTTTATCTGATCTGCTATGTCCGAAACCATTTCGGTTTATAGGTATTGTAGCACATTAGAGAAAATATGGGCCCAAAGAGGGCCCTATAAGAAATGCCATGTAGGATAGAGAAAAATAATTATAAAGTAGTTATAATATCATTTTCTAACTTCTTTACGCCTCTGCCCATACAACTTTCCATGTAAATGAATGCACCTTAGTTTAGTCACATCAAACTTTACTGATGCTTATCCATATTTAAAATATAATTTTTAAAATGATGAAATATTCCCTCCCAAAAGTTGGGAACACAAAAATTTGAATTAGGAGTGACATCTCTGAAACAAAGTCCACGCCATCTCTATCTCTAGGGTCAAACAAGTGTTTAGCGCCATCTCTATCTTTAGTAGGGTGAGCGCCATCTCCAACTTTGTTATTGTCATTGTGTTGTTTATTACTATAATATTGTATTGATGACAAAGCTTTATCATTTTCATGTGGATCTGTCACTAGAATATGCTCCGCTGAGGACAAGAAATTCAAAGCAACCCAAATTGACAACTTCTGATATGGTCTGATACAGAGAGGAAAAGCTAAAGCATGTAGATTTATGGTCATCAGGAACATTGTATCATGTTATGTTCATTGCAACATCCAGATTTTCATTTGGTGAGTCGGTTAATAATCTCTATGTGTCATGGCAAAAATGGCCTTTTCGGTTACTGTGAGAATTTGATGCTCTATGGCAATGCAAAGAATAGATTATTTGGAAGAGAAATCAAAGAAAATATCAAGGGAGTGCGAAGAAAAATTTACAAAGTTGAAAACTTGTTTGGATGAAAATGAGATGCTCAAGAAGGAGATCACAAGGTTGAAATCTTCTTTGCATCTTTGTGCAACTAGTAACGATGAGATAAAAATTGCATTTCAATCCATGCGTATTGGCATATTTGTCTCTTGTTAAAGATATGGATGTGCTCAACAAAAAGGTCCAAGGCAATAAGAGGAAAAGACTGGTAACCAAGGATATACGTGATCTATCATCCAGAGGAGGTCATATAAAAAGACGAATCCATGCATTCAAGTAAGTTATAGCTTATTTGGTATTAAATATTGCTTGAACTTTTTGATTCATCCATAATCACTAGTTTTATTATTTATTCATTTCAACTTTCTGTTGATTTGTTTATTATACTACTATGAATACTATGAGTGACAAATTTCTATTGACATTTTTATGAATATTATGTTTGCAATGCAGATCAACATTGGTTGTTGAAGACCATTTGGCCGATGAGATTTCGATTGGAAACTCACTAGGCTCTATCTTGACTTCTAAATTTATGAAATCAATGTTAAACAATAACAAAATGAAAAAGATCAAGGCTTCAGTTACTGATAGCATTATGAATGAAGTTGAAAAATATTAGACACTACATTGCTTCGGGGGGCATGTGACTTTTCTAACATTAGTAGAGAAGCATATGCAACAGTGTTCGAGATGATAAAGGGGGCATTTGCACAGGTAAGTATTAAAAAGTTTCCAATCCCATGACCATTTCATCTTAAAAAAAAAGAGACATGTTAAACCAAGGTATGCAGACAATAATTGGTAATCCATCTCATATCAATGAAGTGTATTGCTCAAAAGGAGAAAGTCTAGCATATAACAATTCCAGCAATTTATTTATTGACATTAATCAATTACTAACATTCATCATAAATTTTTACGATATAAATGTGTAATAATGTTTTCGTAAGAAAACACGCGACTGTTTTTGCATTGGCATCCTTCGTTGCTCGAGCCTCCACCCACTTAGTGGCGTAATTTGTGGCTATGAGGATGTAACGAGCTTGGGTATGTATTGGACTGATTGGTCCAACAAAGTCAATTCCCCACTTATGGAAGGCTTTGCCTTCTATAATGGGAGTCAGTGGCATGAAGTCTGCTTTGGTGTTTTTCTTGGCTCGTTGACAAACATCACACGCTTTAATGACAACAAACGTGTCCTTAAACAAAGATGGCCACCACAATCTTGCTCGAAGAATCTTCGATATGGCTTCAGCAAAAAAGTGGCCACCTCCAATGCCCTCATGGGCCTGAGATATGATAGGTCGTATCTCAGATTCATAAGCACATTGACGAATGATATAGTCAATGCCCCTTTTGTAAAGTTGTCCCACAATTAACTGAAAGGGCACTGCTTTTAGCAAAAAAAAAAATTTTGCCGCCGTACTCAAGCCTTCTTTGAGTCTACCAATTGTGAAGAACTGAGTAATCTCCTCAGCCCATAAGGGTGTAGCATCGATCTGAAAAAGGCATGCATCAGGGAGATCATCGTTGACTGGTGCAGTTACTTTTTCAACACTTGGTAGTTTGGAAAGGTGGTCCACCATGAAATGTTGGGTCCCTTTCCGAACTACTATGCGAAAATTAAATTCCTCTAAAATCAACAGCCATCGAGTTATACGTCCCGTTTTACAGGATTTATTAACGATTTATAGAAGGCCTTGATGGTCTGTGTAGAACGCAAAGGTCTGGCCTAATAAATAATGTCGTAGACAATCGCCAATGCTTCTCTCTTGGTGGTTGTATAGTTTACTTCAGCAGGCACCAGTTGCCTGCTCAAGAAACGTATTGAGAAGTCTTTGCCATACTCGTCCGGTTGCGCAAGAAGACCTCCAATGGCATAGTTACTTGCGTCAGTATGCACATGGAACTCTTTCGTGTAATCTGGCGAGTGGAGTATGGGAGCAGTGGTGAGGGCTGTTTTCAACTCCTCAAAGGCCTTAATTCATTCTTCGGTCCAGCGAGGATCTACCACAACTAAATAAATGAGGCGTGTCTTGCCGGCATAGTCAACTATAAAGATGCGATAATAATTTGTATGATCAAGAAAGACATATACTTCCTTCACTGTTGTAGGTAAGGGCATTTCCACTATAACCTTGATTTTTGACAGGTCGGTAGAAATATCGTCCTTTGAAATTATATGCCCAAGTACGACTCCATGGGTGACCCATATTTGGCATTTATCAGGGTTTAGTGAGATTCCAAATCTACGACAACGAATGAAGATTTTCTCCAGGGCGTCAAGGTGCGTAGCTGCGGAGGAATGTACACCTAGATCGTTGAGATAAATCTCCACAATCCGATGTAATAGATCTTGAAAGGCCAGTTGCATGACCCTTTGGAACATTGAAGGGGTATTGCATAAGCCAAAAGGCATAACGTTATAAGCATAAACCCCATTCTCTGTTGCAAAGGCCGTTTTATGTTTATCTTCAGGGGCTATTTGAACAAGGAAATACCCACTGAATCCATCCAAGAAGCTGAAAGCTGAAAGCTCCTATCATTTCCTCTAGGATTTGGGTCGTTAAAGGCAAGGAAAAATGGTCTTTCTTCGTAACCGCATTAAGGTTTTTGAGATCAAAACACATACGAAGCTTGCCATTTTTCTTGGATACAACTACAATGGGTGATATCCAATCAGTATGGTGAACTTCATAAATGAAACCAGCATCCAACAATTTCTTAATATGTTCGTCAATCCTCTCACGATAGACATGATTAGATCGATAGGGTTTAGCCCTAATAGGACCACTATGCCTTGGGTTTCATGTGTGGCTTGTCTTTGCCTTTGGTTACCTTTTGGGGACGGATTATGAGTTGGCTTTCAGGTTGGTTAGGATTCCAGTTTTCTTAAGTCTGAATGGTTAAGCTTGTTACGTTTTTGAGTTGGCTTTTCCGTAAGTGCATGATGGATGAATGTTAGACTTAAGCGTGTGTTGGGAAAACCGCTCAAGTCCTAGCGCCCTTTGAGGCTCCGGTGCAACATGTGGTATCAGAGCCGACTAGCCGGTCAGCTACACAAGTCTCACAGGGATGGCCACGTTTAGGGATTTGTCAGGACAACCGTTGCGCAAGGTGCTGCCCACAGTGTAAACACGTGTGTGTCCACGGTCGGGGTGGTCGGTAGAACGGGGGACTTGATGAGTCAAAGTGCTGCCCTCCAGGTGTAAGCACGATCAGTTCTCGCGGTTCGGGCCTGGCACTGTCTGCACGTAGGATGGATGAGACAAAGTGCTGCCTAGGTAGGTGAAAGCACGGTCTGTACCTTGTGGGGTGCGGGGCGACATATTCAAATTGTACGGGTTAGCCATTGATACAGAGATGTTGCTCAAATTCGGGTGTAAAGCATGGGTGGTTAGCTGCCTGTGCGGGATAGCTGCCGATCGTTTAGCTATAAGGGCTATCGACCAAAAAGTGGTGGGGCGTGACTGAGGCAATGTGCTGCTTAATGGTGAAAGCACGGATGGTTGAATGGATGTTTCCTCGTGGGCTAATTCTGTGATAGAGTTGTGTGGGCGCGGCTAGGCAAAGTTCCTACGTCTAGTCTCAGGGGGGTTTGTGGCTTGAGAGGAATCCTCTGTGTTTGCTTTGGTTGGTGTGTTCTGTTTGTTGTGTGCTTGCTTGGACAAAATGACCTGGTTCCTACTTGGCTCTCAGGTGATGTGGGCGTGCTAAGTTTGAGGAAGGGATATTTTCATTGAAGCTGATTTAATAAAGAAGAAAAGAGAGTTGTGGGGCCTGGCCGACAGAGGGAGAGTTTCAAGAATAAAAAGGATTGAGGTGATAATCTGTTGGAAGTACATCTCTTACTATAATGGAGGACCACCTTGATGAGTTACGAGCATTGGCGGATGGAGAAGAGCTGGCTCAAGAATACAGCTCCCGCATGCATCGAGATGGCACCAAGTCCAAGTCGAGAAAGAAAGAGCGTATGCACTCCACAATGGCACCTCTCCAAGAAAAGATGGGTGGCCCTTCTGAACCTACACCAAGAGACGAACCCTTGCCAGAGGCGCAACAAGACCTCTTTGAAGTGAAGATGCGGCAATACTTATCAAGCGCAATGACGGCTATGCTTAGCGAGGTGAAGAAGGACAGAGAAACAGAAAGGAAAGATGGCAAACATCCCTGCGAACCATGAACCTTACTCAATTTAACCTTGCTAGAGAAATGAGAGACAGGCTAACACAACTCGAAGCCAGGTTTGAAGAGTTGGAGGCAACTAGAGGGAATGCAGTGGCGCCTCCTCCATAGATACCAAGAGAACCACGAGCGCAAAACACGGAAGGCCCAAAGAAGACTGCCAAAGTAAAAGCACCACCTACTTTCAAAGGAGATCGTGACATTCGAATTGTGGAAGATTGGTTGTTTCACATGGACCATTACTTCCGTCTGATGAACACTCCTGAGGAAGAAAGAACGGACTTGGCATTAGCATATTTTGAGGGCTACACTACAAATTGGTACCGGATGGCAGGAATGCATTTCCAGACATGGGACGCATTCAAAACCACGTTACGAGAGGAGTTCATACTGAAGGGATTCACACATGAGATTGAAAACAGAATTATCGGGGCCCAAACAGAAAGGGTCATTGCGAGAGTACCTCAATAAATTCAAACAAAGTGTATGGGTTATTGAAGATATGTCCGAGGCGGACAAAGCTCATTACCTCTTGTCTGGAATGCAGTCTTGGACCCGGCATGCAATAGACAGATACATGCCCCATGATTTCAATTCAACTATTCGGGTGGCTGAAATGGTTTCTGATTATGAGAGCACATTGGCATCAGCTGCTCCCGCAACCTCAACAAGAGTATTTAGTGGATTCAGATCGAGTCTGAGCTTCTTTTCAAGGGGGGACTCAGCTTCAAATGGCAACCAAGCCTCGAGTAGCGTGAACAAATTCCCAACAAAAACAAGGTTTGGCAACCAAGGCAACAATGGAGGGAACATTTTTAAGAGAAGAAACAATGTTGGACCTTCAGCTAGTCACAACAACAGCTCACCAATAGTGGGCAGTTCCATGCGCTACTTCAACTGTCATCAGCAAGGTCACTCTTGGAGGTCATGCCCCAAACCATTGAACAAGCAAATCATGGCTACCATTGAAGGATTTGATGAGATGGAGAGAGAGGCATTTGATCAAGAAGATGGTGAACAGGATGACGAAGAGGACCCAAAAACGAATTTGACGGAGTCTGACCTAAATGCCTTACAACAGATAGGGACACTTGCAGCGTATTGTGAACATCTCATGGCGACTCCTGCGAGAGGATCAAAGTTATTGTACTTGAAAGGCTATATTCAAGGCAAGATCATTTACTTCATGGTAGACCTGGGGTGGTCACATAACTACTTGTCATAAAAACTGATAGGGGAATTGGACATCCAATGTGAAGAAAATGTGACTCCTATTTGTGTGGAGACCACGAAAGGTACAATGACCACTTGCAGATTGGCAACTAACTTACCAATCTCCCTAGGAACCTGGAAGAATAGACTAACGCTTACAATCTTGAAGATGGATGCCTTCGACACTATTTTGGGATTAAGCTGGTTTAACGAACATGTGGTGGCCTTCTTGGCAAAAGGGGTTAACCTTGTGTTGTTATATAATGGCAGGAGACCTTGTGTCGTCAGAGTTGTGCCAGGGGACCAAGTAGAAAAGAACAACACAAATGAACCTGAGCCAAACATCCCTCCCAATCTCATTCACCTCTTTAACGAAGGACAACCAACAGTGACAGACCAGTTGACACGGGACCAAATGGAGCCAACATTGCCTGCAGTTTCTACATCAAAGGTGAATTCAAGTGCCGATGCAGAGCTCAAGGAGCTCAACTTGTGTGACCAAGCGAAAGCTCACTTCTTTAAAGAAGGACATCCAGCAGTGACAAACCAGCTGACGTGAGGTCAAATGGAGCCAACATTGCCTGCAGCTTCTACATTAGAGGTGAATCTAAGTGCCGATACAGAGCTCAAGGAGCTCAACCTGGGCGACCAAACGAAATATCTAGAGTCCTAGGGGACTCATCCAGACGTGCGACAAAAACGACATATCTGAGGCTTAAGGGAGCCGTAAGTACCTGTTTCTTTCATGTTAATAAAGTAAGCAGCATTTCTCATCGAGGAGTGAGCTTCAGTCTAATGTCTAAGTGCAGCAGCTTTACACAGGTTTTACGTAAGTGAACTAGATCCACACTTTTCTTGTGCTAGGTGCAAACACAATATCATTACTTCTCTTTACAGTTGGTCTCCTTTGGCTGGTGAATCAAGCCCGTGCCCTTGTATATGTGAATAAAGTCTGGCCGGTGAATTAAGCCCGTGCCATGAGTCTTAGGTTCTAGTTTGGCCCTGATGAGGACATCAACTTTCTCAAACGAGGGGATGATGTTGTAAAGCTGACTCGGGTGCACTCAACGTGCCCTGTAAGACTCAAAGGGGTGACACTCTCTAAGGTCCCAGAGCAAGTTACAACGTCAAGGACTGAGCCTCCGACCTTTGGTGAGCCAATCAAGTAGTCACAAGTCATGAGCTAGCTCTGGAGCTCGAGTCATGGCCTAGTCAGGAAAGCAAGTTGATTCGGCCACCAGGACGGCTCCCGGGACCCATGTCCGGGAGCCAGACTGATTCTGCCAGGCTTGCTAGGCTTAATCAGCAAATAAAAACTAAGTCCTAAAAAGCGTGCTTTACTAGAAAGCACTATGTTTCAAACCAGAGGGGGTGCGCCGAATCACAGCAGAACTATAGGGGGAGTCGACAGACAGAAACTTGGCCAGCTCATCCAGCGCCAAGAATCCAGTCGCCAAGTCTCAGCTCCCTCTACCAGCACAAGCCAGGCACAATGCCCAGCACGTGTTGGTGGCCTCAAGACCGGTCAGTCTATGTATGAATGTAACCTCTTCTAAATCTAATAAAGTTGATCCTTGGGGATGATTACCATTTCGGTTTCACCTCCAGGACTGGTCCAAGTGGAAGGACCCTTACTACAACCTTTTTGCGTCGCCGGTGCCTAAGGGTCCCTGTCATCAACATGGGACTTGCCACTATGCCAATTGGTCAGTTTGGCAACCACTATGCCTTGGGTTTCATGTGTGGCTTGTCTTTGCCTTTGGTTACCTTTTGAGGACAGATTCTGAGTTGGCTTTCGGGTTGGCTGGGATTCCAGTTTTCTTACGTCTGAATGGTTAAGCTTGTTACGTTTCTGAGTTGGCTTTTACGTAAGTGCATGATGGATGAATGTTAGACTTAAGCGTGTGTTGGGAAAACTGCTCAAGTCCCAGCGCCCTTTGAGGTGCCGGCGCAACAGTCTTGTAGGGAAATGAAAAGACGCTTGGATGCCCTTGTCAAAGACAAGGCATGACTGGTGACACGAAAGTAAGATATGGCTTGAATTGCATTGAAGGAGAAGGTACTAATTCCATTAGTATCCTTCAGAACATGGGATTCATAAATGAACCTCTGTCTAGATTTTTTATTTCTCAGAGTTGTTTCATGATATGCAATTTAGTGAAAATCTCATCAGAAAGTGGAGACATATTCACTTTTTAGAATGTGAGTTGATACATATATCCTCTTTTTATCAAAACAAAGATTGTCATGTCCACAAGACTTTAGAGGAAATTGAACAACTTAAAAAAAATAATGAATCATTACAGAAGAATAATGATTCATTACAAAAGATAGCGTTCGATATCAAATAAGAACTAGATCGAATGCAAGCAATCTTACAATCTATTCGTATGGAAAACTTGCAATTACTGAAGGATGTGGAAGAGGCTAAGAAGGAGGCTAGGACTAAGAAGTGAAAGCGAGAAAGTCGCAAGGATATTCAGACCCTATCAAAAGGAGGTTAACAAAATAGAAGAATTCCAGCATTCAAGTAAGCATACTCTGATTTTTTTGTAACTTGATTAGTGACATATGGTTTTATTTCTGCTACTATGTTGTTCTCCTAACTATCTAGTTTTTATTTGCAGATCTGCATTAGTATCTCATCAGAATATAAAGGACTGCATCAATTGGAATGTCGTTGGGCTTAATATTGACAGGCGAATCCACTGAGTGTATCATGATGAACAATAGGAGTTCCAATGTAAAGTCCAAAATTGCAGAGTCTTTCATGTTAGATCTAGACATTCAGAAAATTTTAGATAAAACTATAGTTCAGGGTGCTTGAATTTGCTAGTAGCTTTACAAAAGACTTGCGTTGATTTTGTTGATGCAGTATCAAAAGCATGGGGAGAAGATCACATCACTCATTACATGGTTAGTATGCATGCTCAGAGCAGCTATTAATTAAATTATATATTTTGATCCAAGCATAAGACTGACATAACGATTTTGACATGTGCAGCACATACTAAGAAATCATACAACATTTTTTGCAAACACATATGGAAGCCTAAGTGTCTGGTCATCACAAGGGATGGGGAAGTCACATTGTCAAGCACGGCAACATTTCATCGAAATACACAACATGGAGGAACCAATGAAAAACGAAACTATATTTGCCAATTAAATCAGTGGTTCTACCGTAGAGTTCAAATTTGACAGATCACAGAATCTTCAAATTACGACAAATTCAGAAAAGCTTGCAAATTTATTGAACAACATAGAAGCTAAAAATTCAGAGATACAAAGTTGCTACAAATGTAAATTGTATTCACAATTTTCAATATATACAAATCATCATTCAGAGGTATCTGATTCATCCTCTTGTCCAATTGTTGTGCTATCATGCAGTAATTCTCTACTTGCATATGCATCCAAAAGATGTGCATTGTCCTTGTTACCACTCAATTCTATATATGTTGCATACAATGAATAATGGAACTCCTTAATGGTACATTCCCAACTACAAATCCTAACATGTTTAAAACATAAGATCTCTTCACAAAAATAATTTTATTTGCTCTCGCAAATTTATGTCCACCTAAATAATAAGATAAAGCTTTCACAGCCATTATCATTGTCTCTCCAACTCGATTGAATTTGGAATGAGCAATGCAAATTTCATTATTTTGAAAGTGCCTCAAGTAGTGGCCGAGGCCACTATCCCTGTGGATAGATGATGAATGTTGTCTGAAGCCCCCTCGACGAGTAGCAAAGTCATTGATAAAAAGTGTATTCTGCAATTACAAAATTGGAGTTTTTAGCACAAATTGAATTCTGTAAAACACATACATCAGATAAACAAACGTACTATAAAACTTTTAAGCTTACGCATTCATCATCATCTCTTGCAACTAGATCGGGATGATCTATATTGTGACCACCAATTGAAGAAGAGTCATTAGCAAATTTCATAACCGATGGACGAGGGAATCCCAGCTGGTCTTGGAATGTAATAAATTCCTCATCACAAGGCAAACTTCGTCCATGAGCACTAACGTTTGCCATAGCCCAGGGCAAACATTCCTCACTAGTCAGAATTCCCTCCTCACCATCATAGTCAATGCCTGACACCAAGTCTTTGGTTTCAAAATCAATAATGTCAAAGAACTCATTAATGGTGCTTGACAATAAACAAAGCACCTCATCCTCACGATAATCGAAAAAAAACATAAATCTACAGTTGTAATATAGACATCTTCATTTATATAATATTTTGGCAAATCAAAAAAGCATTTAGAATGTACTCTAGCAATATCTTCCTTAGTACTGGCATTAGAGCCAATGAAAGCATCCCTCAACATATCAGTATCTACATTCAAATATTCAGGCTCTTTATCAGGAGTATCAATCAAGAAATGACTGATATCCTTTATGGAATGTTCAGTGGTCATGATGAAGGGATCTCAATTTTAGGAATCAAAGTATCTGACTCTACTGGGATTTGTACGAAAAGGAAAGACACAAATCCAGTCTGATACTCTAGAAAATGACATTTTTGATTATAAACATTACATTAACTGGAATTTTTAAATTGATCAAAAATTTTAGTGTACATCCTATCTAGTCATTGCTTATAATGAGAAAAAGTATGTACAAGATAAGTGAAATGCATAAACGACAAATTAGACGCAGAGATTGGAGAAATATTGACTATATCTCTGAATTTGATATACTGGTCATAAAAAATATCAAAACTCTGTTGTGCCATACTGAACACATTTAGAAAAGGCCGGAAGAGGGACTTGAAGTACTCTATGTGCTCAGTTATACCGAACTCAGAGAGAAAACTAGACAACAAACGCTCACAACTAGGATAAGAGGAGGAAGCCATTGAATAATATCGAATCTGTGCGAGAGGGGAGTAACTAAAGATGAAGGGAGGACACTACGCATGCACAAAAGCGATATGTACGAACGACGTATCGCTCTTGTGCGTGTAAAGAAACAAGATACAGTAAGGGAACAAACAAGGTGCGCATATAAGCGATATGTACGAACGACGTATCGCTCTTGTGCGTGTAAAAAAACAAGATACAGTAAGGGAACAAACAAGGCGTGCGCAAAAGCGATATGTGACAAAAATAGATACAAAATATGCATGCAAAGAACCGATATGAGCGAAACCCGAGAAAATAGAAAAAATACAATTTTGGAGATCGTGTCCTTTATAGTCATCTCACACGTGTGAGTCAATGGTCAACTGCCCACATGTTGTACAATGATTCGCTGAAAATTGTCCACACGTGCGTAGTCGTACAGGATGCATGTGTCACATTTTGATTCGTTGTCGCTTGACATGTGTTGGAGGATGATTCGATACAAATATTCCACACGAGTGAATTCGTACAAGAGGCATGTGTCACATTCTGATTCGTTGCATATCAGACACGTGTTGCAAGATGATTTGAAGAAATATACCACACGTGTGAAGCCATGTGTCATATTCTGATTGGATATATTGCAACACGTGCCGATGGCTGATTCGTTACTTTTCAGACATGTGCAGACGGCACGTGTGACCACACGTGCAAAAAAATCATTTGCACATGTTCGCGAGCTCGGAGGCCATTCACTTGTTTTCTTCGGTCTTTCGTGCCATATCGCTTCTCTGCGCACGCTATCTCCTCCGTTATTTCTGTCTCCTTCTACGTGCACACAAGAGTGATATTGCCGCCATACATATCGCTTCTATGTGCGGTTCGCTTTCTGTCTCCTTGTTTTTGTTTTCTACACTCGCACAAGAGCGATATGTCATAGGCTACAGTCGTGTCTAGGGTCAAACATAACCGGAGGGATTTCTTCTCTCTTGGGGCTGTATCCATTAGTACCCCTGCTGTTAATCCTCCACGACAGACCAGGCAAAATAGGAGCAGATGGCTATGTGAGATTAAGAAATATCAGAGATCCACCTTGCTCCTGATACCCAGAGCCCCCTTCTACAGGACTGTATGTCTGATTACTCAAGATAATCTACAAAGTGTTGTCAGGTTCACACTTGGAGCATTGTAGTGTTTGCAGGAGTCTGCTGAGGACTATTTGGCTCTTTTGAGGATTCTTTTTTGCTTTCCATCTATGCCAAGTGAGTGACCATAATGCCCAAAGATTTTCAAATCCTATATAGAATGAGGGAGAGATTTTGTAGACTTCATAAGGTTGAACCCGATGCTCCCCAGGACAAACCCCTTGATAGGACCAACCTACCCACCAAAAGGCCTTGCAAGCAACCTGCCCCCAGAAGGAGCAAGCCATCTTGTTCTCAGGCTCCCAAAAAGGTCCGACGTATGACCCTCCAAGCTTCCACATCTGGAGATGACCTCTATTAGTGATCCAGTGATTGAGGCTGGTCTCCCCTTACTACAATATGATATAGCAAGGGATTCCATGAAAGAAGTGGCACTTCTCAGCAATTTTTTCCTGCAAGGCATCAAGGACAACAACGACACTTTGTCGCACTGTATCCTTGGTGCTTGCTCACCTGATGTGAAATTTTTGTTGATGCCATATCATACCAAGTATGTCTACCTCTTTACTTGTCAAATTTATTACTTGTCTACTTCTTTACTTGTAATTACTGTATTGTTTATCTAATGACATTCTTCATGATTTTTTGCAGTAATCACTGGAGCTTAATTGTAATTTCTGTAAAAATCGCAAATAATAATATCGTAAATCTTTTTTGTGTAAAGATGAATTCTGCCAGCAACACACATAAGGATATTGACTCAGAGATATGTAAATATTTTCCAATAGAGAATCCCACGGTAGGGAAATGTGAAATTGTGAGCCTGTGAAAAATAACAAGGGTTTACCTAGAAGATAATGTCGAAACTTTTGGAATGGCATAAATCATTGCTAATGCTTCCCTCTCGATTGTGGTGTAGTTCATTTCCGCATATGTTAGTTGCCTACTAAGGAAACGAATTGGATAGTCCTTGTACTCTCTTGGATGAGTTAGCACTACACCGATGGCAAACTTCGATGCATCAGAGTGGACGTGAAACTCCATGTAATCTGGAGCTCACAAGATAGGAGCAATTGTCAAGGCGTGTTTGAGTTCTTGGAATGCCTTTCTCTGTAGATCCATCCACTTAGGATTTATGGTCACTCTGTATATCCATTGTGCCTTAGTAGCAAAATCACGAATATGGCAACGATAGTGATTAGCGTGACCCATAAAACAATAAGCGTCTCGGACTATTTTAGGTTCTGGACTCTCAATGATGACTTTCATCTTCTCTGGGTCGGTGGCAATCCCATTACGCGATACAATGTGACCAAGTACAATGTCGTGGGTGACCCATATCTGACATTTCTCAGAATTAAGAAAAATACCATCCCTCTGATACCAGTTTTAGAGACCTAGACACCATAGCAGGGCAAACACTAATTGATCCACCCAGCCTGCTGCCAAGTGTCGGATTGTATGAAAATTTGTTCGAGTACGGCTAGGTGTGTGGATTCTTCTGAGTGCACCCCAAGGTCATCAAGATAGATCTTGAGGTTGTCATTGATGAGATCATAAAATGCTGCTTGCATGACACGTTGCAAGGTACATGGTGCATTACACAATCCAAATGGCATAACACACCAGCAAAAGATATCCCATTCCGTAGCAAAGGCCGTTTTGGGTTGGTCTTCTTCAGAGATAACAACTCAGTAACTGAAAGTACCTAGGCATAATGGTGACTCTCTTCCTCATCCTCATCCTCATCATCATCCTCATCAGTAACTTCCTCATCCTCATCAGTAGTTTCTCCCTCATGCTCATCAGTAATTGAAAGTCCTTAGGCATAATGGTGACTCTCTTAGAATGAATAGCAAGCAAAAATGAATCTTAAAAAAAAAGGCTTATATCATCCTCAATGGCTTCTTGAAGGCACTGGAGAGCAAAGGGTGTGAATCTAACAAGCTGACCGAGATCATTTCTAGTTATGTGGCAGACGAGACAGTAGAATGGGGCTCTGTGAATCAACAGAGCAGTTGATCTCTAATACTTACGAATATCAGAGAGTCACCTGCTGTGGTTGCGCCTTCTAGATTGGGCCAGAGGTATAATGGCAATCGCAGGGGTTGAGGATGAGCCAGCAGAGAAGAAATCATTCCTCGTTTGTTTTCTCCTATCCATAGAAGTATGCTGAGGGATATCACACTTGTGCATGATGACTAGGATAAGAAGGGGAGGATTTCAAAGCATTTGCAGAGGAGTAATATGTACGGAAAGAACATACGGTATATGGGACCTGTGCGAGCCAAATATCAGAGAGACAAGTCCGATATGAGGAGAAATGTAAGCAAAAATATCGGACCTAAATTCACTATAAAAGACACGAAACTCGATTAATTTTTTGCCTTTTCTTTCTCGAATTTCACAACATATCGCTCTTTTGCGCACACTTTGTTGTACGTCTTATTCCTTGATTTCTACTTGTGCACAAGTGCGGTATTCAGGTGCTACCTGTCGTATATATCTCTCTTGTGTGCGATCTTTACAGTTAGTTTTTTTTTTTTGTTTTGTCTCCCTTGCGCACAGGTGCGATCTCTACCGTAGTGCCATGGCCTCTTCCTCAGGATCTACACGAGATTCGGGCCTAAGTTCATTTTATATTGAATTTGGGATTATTAAAAATCTAGACTACTTCCACAGCATATTTAGGCCATATTTACATATTTTTAAGACTACAAAACCCAATTTTGACATATTCATTTCTTCCTAGCTTTTAGACAGAGACTAGATAGAATGTTCTTCTAATTGTTTGATCTTTTCAAAAGCAGTTCAATGTGTCCTTACTACAACAAAAAATGTCGATTGAATACCAGAGTGGTTTTGTACTTTTCTTGTTAGTTCAGATCCCAGATGATGAGGAAGTTTCTGCTGCTGATTCTCATATTCCATCATCCTCTGTTCAGTCATCTATTAAGGATACCAGTCACTTTCTAATCGACACCCCTGATAAGGATAGTGACTTTATTGATGTAAATACCGATGTGCTCCAAGATTCTTTTATTGGTCAGAATACATCTGCTAATGAATTGATCCCTATAGATGAGTCTGAATGTCTTTTCAATTTGCCAGTATATTATATAAATGATGATGTATATTTTACTACAGTTGATTTATGTCAATTTTTTTTTACTATCGTGAAGATGAGGTGCTATGTTTATTATCTGGCTTAATTTCTAAATTCTCGGACTTTGTAGATTTTGAAACAGATGACCTTGTTGCTGGAATTGATTATGATGATGAGGAGGGACTTATGACTGGTGAAGAGTGCTTGTCTAGAACTTTATCAAATATTGATTAGCATGGATGAGACAGACTATCCGATGAAGAATTCATGGCATTTCAATCCTAGATGGGCTTCTCTCGTCCATCATTAATGCATTTCACAAATGATTCTACTTCAGTAGGTGTGGTCATAATATCGATCATTCTGATCTGGTTGCTGATGATGATGAAAAATGTGTAAGTGTTTATACTTCCTTGTATTAGAATGTTCTTAACTACTGAATGAATTTTTTTTAGCATATTTCTTATTGCAGGATGCTCTCATAATTGATGACTTTGCTGCGAGACGAGGTGGTTACAGACAACATGCATTCTCATTCCAGAAGGATAGTGGACTTGGCCACTATCTTAGGCATTTTGAGAAGAATGAGATTTGTATTGTTCATTCGAAGCTAAGCCCAATTGGGGAGAGTCTGATAATGGCAGTTAAAGCTTTATCATTTTCTCTAGGAGGACACAAATTTGTTAAGACAAATAAGATCATTTTTGTCAAAAGATCTTATGTTTTGAACATTTTAAGTTTTATTGATAGGAATGTTCCTTTAAGGAGCTCCCATTATTCATTGTACTCTACTTATATTGAACTTAGTGGAAATAAGGATAATGCACATCTATTAGATGCATACTCTAGCAGATTATTTTTTCATGACAATGCAGCCATAGATGTTGACACACAAGCTGATGATGAATAGTGGACACTTTGTATTTTGTTATAATACAATCAATACATTTACATTGAGTATTTCTCCTCTCTCTTGTTCCATGAATTTGCATGCAGTTCTGAACATGTCACACATTTACATTGAGTATTTCTCCTCTCTTGTTCAATGAATTTGCAAGCAATTCTGAACATGTCATGATTTGATGACAATGATGATTGAATGTCTTTGTTATCTTCTAGTCAGCAATCATCTAAACTTGCATGCTTTTCTAAGCTTGTTGTATTGTGTGGACTTTGTTATATGTCGTATCTGAACTTTGCGGTAGAGCCACTGAAACAATTGACAAATGTAGTTTTGTTTTTCATTGGTTCCTCCATGTTGTGTATTTAGATCAAATGTCGCTCGTGCTTGCCAATGTGACTTCTCCATCCCTTGTGATGACCAGACACTCAGGCTTCCATATGTGTTTGCAAAAAATTTGTATGACCTCTTAGTATATGTTGCAGGTGTCAAAACCATAATGTCAATCTTACGTTTGGATCTAAATATATATGGGAATTCGAAAGCATCTTGAAGAATTTATATTAACCATGTAATGAGTGATGTGATCTTCTCCCCATGCTTTTGATACTACATTAACAAACTTGACACAAGTCCTTTGTACAGCTTTGTTATCAATATCAGAGTATTTATTGTGGTTGATTCAGCCACATTGGACATTCCCACCATTGTAGATACTCTCCTGCCTCCTCCCGTTAATGTCAAACCTGTATCATATTTAGATTCTAATGATTATCTAAACTTTGAGAAAGATATTTTCAGATGCGATAGATAGTATCGGCATGCCAATCCTCTTCAAAATAGAAGAGATTGGTTTTACTCTTAATTTTAGAATTCCCGATTGCTTGCAGAAGAGCAATCATACTATCAAGCTTCTTCCATACCTCAACTTTTACTACTCTAGTTTTGCCATCTTTCTCGAAGTCCTGAGTGGCAGCAATAATATCTGTCCATACTAAGTGTTGAATATTAGAAGCCTTACCAGTATGATTTGATAGGAATTGACGTGCTTTTGCTCTTCCTTTGCTTGGCTTAGTTGGCCTATTCCCATTCTTTCTTGAAAGCATTTCATCTTTTTGAATTTTGACATGTCCCTTATGAAGTCCTGCTTTTGATAAAACATCTTCTAATCAAGAGATAGCTTCCTTTGTTGATGATGCTGGCTTACTATTCCAAGCAAAAACTATATGAAGATAAATGATCTTTTCTATTATTCTACATTTTGCATGAAGAGTGCAAACATGCACATTTTTTTAAGGGGATAGGCAGCCATTAGAGGAGTTCTAAATCCAAAAAAGACCCTTTGTGAAGATTCTTTTTATATTTTTTCTCAATTTTTTCTTGCACATGGACCAATCAAAACACTCAAATTTGAAATCTACATAACGTAACTTTTTGAGTCTACGTTTTGATTCCACACTAAAAATGGCATAACTTTTCAGCGGTAAGTCCAAATTTAGCGAAGTTTGGTGCATTTGAAAGCGCTCAACAAGGGCTTTCCAATGATATGTTACATGACATACTTTTGAGCTACAAATAAAAAGTTATGGCAAGTCAAAAGTATTAGTGTTATAATATTTTAATGATATACTTTCATTCAAAATTTGCCCCAAGAGAGAGGTGTGTGTTATAGTTCCCCTCCACTTATAAAAACAATTGATCGGACTTAGAGTAGAGTTCTTAGACAAAAAGCCTTTGCAACACTTTGCTTCCCATCTGTTAGGATTATGGCTCGATCCAACTTGTTGCCAATCTTTGAAGAGGATCCTAGTCTTTTCCCCTTTGAGGAAAAACCCAACTGATATTGGATATCACCCATGCTCAGTGAGTTTCAGTTCCGAAGATAGCCATCCCAAATGAAGACCAACTACTCCATAGAAGATCTCCCTTGAAAATGCTCTTTCCAACTTTTTGACTTCCTACTTGCGTTTGGTGGGCGTCGTCGCAAATGAAACTAACCCAAGAAACAGGCTAGCCATCCATCCTTTGCAAACATCCAGTCATTTCGTTGTCGTTCACGTGCGAGTACTTGAACAGCAAATCCGCCCCACAGATTCTGTAGTCCTCTTTGTTTGATAGTGCCAGCCTTCAAAAGAAAGGTTCCTTCTCGAGCCATCAGCACCTTGTATCACAAGCAATCATGCAAACTAGGCAAAGCACGAGTACTAAGACTCACCACAAATACATACAAGCAAGACACTCAGACAGGTTTACTAACAGGTAACAAAGACAAGGTCCCCCTTTGAGATAGTCTGCCAAAGGACCTTTGCCTGGCCGCGCCCATACAGATCGATCACAGAATCAGCCAACAGAGAACACCCCTCCAACTATCCGTGCTTTCACCATTAAGCAGCACATTGTCTCAGTCACGCCCCACCACTTTTTGGTCGATAGCCCTTATAGCTAAATGATCGGCAGTTATCCCGCACCGGCAGCTAGCCACCCGTGCTTTACACCCGACTTCGAGCAGCATCTCTGTATCAATGGTTAACCCGTACAGTTCAAATATGTCGCTCCGCACCCCACAAGACACAGACCGTGCTTATAACAACCTAATGGAAGCACACTGTCTCATTTATCCTACGTGGAGACAGTGCCAGGCCCGAACCGCGAGAACTGACCGTGCTTACACCTCAAGGGTAGCACCTTGGCAACAGTTGTCTTGATGAACCCCAAACAATGGCCATTTCCGTGAGATCCACATAGCTGACCGGCCAGTCGGCTCTGATACCACATGTAGCGCAGGCATCCCAAAGGGAGACGCGAACCACGACTTAGCTTCCCAGCCTTCAACTCTTGCCATCCAAACCCACTTGACATACAAGTAGCCAACTCGCCAACAACAATCAGACTTAACCAACTTGAAGTTCCGAAACCAACATTGAGATCCAACCTGGCGCCATGCTAGATCGAGGGTCCCGATGTGGATGACTTCCCTCCAAGCAAGCCGCTCGACATACATCAAACTTAACCAACTCAAAGCTTCGTTACAAACGAGTAACATCCATTCCAAGTAAGCGGTCTGACTTACATCTGACTTAACCAACTAAAAGCTTCGTCACGAGCGCTGAAAGCCAACCTGGCGCCACGCCAGACTGGACAGTCATAAACAAGTAACTTCCACCCAAGCAAGCCATCCAACTCAGCCGATAGGTTAGAGCCCGTTCCCCACGAGCTTAACCCATTCACGTTCATGCAAGGGACACTCAGAACCACAAGTCGTGATAGATATGGAGACAACCAGTTCCTGCACCAAATGGTCCCGACAGCATATCGCTGGCGCCGCGGACCGAATGGTCCCAACGGCATACCGCTGGCATCCCGGGATACGACCCTCAGCTATGTGCCAAAGTAAAAAGTTTGAAACGGCCGTACAACTGGCGCTTTTACCAAACACTAAAATCCAGAAGGTAATCAGAGTCAGTTTGAGAAAAATCCCACTTTATTGATAAATCTGATAAGGTTACATTTCAAGTGTGTGACCAACCCTAGTCTCCGGGGCGCTAGCATGCCAAGGCGAGTGCCAGGACAACATTCCAGCAAGGGAGGCTGAGACTTGGTTGGAGCTTGCCCTGAGTCGCAACCCGCACTCCCCTATAGTATTGGTGGGATTCGCCACCTCCCCTCGTACCAAGTACTCTACCCAGGCTGGTAAAGCACATTTTCTCTCTCTAGAAAGTCATTTTCTCTCTCTAGAATTTATTGATCCCCAGGCTTCCTTTAATCATGCCTAGATCGTGTGAGGTGATTGCACATCGATCTGAGCTCTCCGGACTTCGCTAGAATCGATCAAAGATTTTCAGCCATAGGAACTTGGCTCCAGCTGGATACTGGTCACAGTGGCACCGGGAGAGGCGCCGGTGGCGCCGAGAGTAGCAGGGTTGCTGCTAGCGCTGGGGACAATGCTGGCGCCAGTGGCACCGGAAGTAAAGCTTGTAAAGGTAGCTTTACAATAGAACTCTAACAGGTTCGGATGAGATATGACGTGCTGGAAGAATCATGTTAGGTTGTTTAGGACAATCCTTGAAACTGTGTTTACGGACACAGTCGAGACATTCCGCATGGTATTGGTTTTTAACTTTACAGTCAACCATGAAATGTCTTGTTTCCCTGCAAATAAAGTAGCGGTTGCTCATTGGGCCTGTGGCAATAGCATAACCATCTCAGCTTCTTGGTCTTTCTCTTTATTTCATGATGCTACTTCGCCTGCTTCTTAAATCCTTTCTGGCTGATCAACCAATGTGGTTGGTCTTCACAAGACACTTGCAATGATCTCTTAGCCGCTTCGGTAAAACTATCAGGCTTTGAAAAATTGGTAATTTTTCAAATGGATAACGAGATGATGAAAAACAGAGAAATGGAAGGGAGGGTGGTGGCGGTGACATCGGTAGATGGTGTGGATGATAGAATTGACAAACCAATTTCAACAATCCTCAAGCAAGGACAAAGCCAAATCCAAAGACAAAGATGAGGAGGAAGATGATTCCTCTAATGCTTCATCATCCAAGCTCAAGAAGAACAAGATCAAGTGCTTTTATTGTGGCAAGAAAGGCCATTATGCCACCAATTGCTTCAAGAAGAAGAATCAACTCGAGCAAGCCAACATCACCAATGAGAAGGAAGACACTATTGCAAGTGATGGAGAGGGATCTCCTATGGTCTCTAGCTTCTCATCCACTCCTTTCAAGAAGGACGGCTTATGGTATATTGATAGTGGAGCCTCTTCACATATGTGTAGCTCCAAGGATTCTTTCTCTTCTATTGCACCTTATGATGGAGTCAAGAAATCAATATACACTGCAATTGATTTTGAATGTCCTATTGAAGGCATAGGGAACATTCCCTTAAAGCTTGCATCCTCTAAAGTTCTTTTTCTTTCTAAAGTGCTTTATGTGCCTAAGCTTACTAATAATCTCATTAGTGTTGGGCCTTGATGTAAAATTCAATGTTGATACTTGTACTATCAAGAAGAATGATGAGATACTTGCATTAGGATCTAGATTTGGAGGCATCTATAAACTAGATCCAAATGAATATGTGAATGCTTGTAATGTTGCTCTTGTGAACAAGCTCTCTATGGAGGAATTATGGAGGTTGGGACATCCCAACTACAAATCCATGCTCTCTATGATCAAAGAGGCCAAAGCTATTGGCTTGCCAAAGTCATTCTCCAAGAAGATCAAGCCTTGTGAGGCTATGTTATTGCTAAATCTCACAAAAAGCCATTTACAAGATCTTCTATCAAAAGCAAGCATCCTTTGGAGTTAATCCACTCGGATGTGCATTTCTCATCAACTATAAGCAAGGGAGGAGCCACTTGTTTTGTTACTTTCATTGATGATTTTACAAGATTCACTTGGATAAATCTTCTTGCTTCTAAATCTATGGTGTTTGATCATTTCCTTATTTTCAAAGCTCATGTAGAGAAGCAATTCTCATTCAAGATTAAAGCTCTTAGATGTGATGGAGGTGGTGAATATATCTCCAATAAATTTCATGATTTTTGTGAGCTTGAAGTCATTAAAAGAGAGTTCTCTTGTGCCTATTCTCCATCTTAAAATGGAGTGGCCTAGAGAAAGAATAGATCTCTATGTGAATGTGCAAAATCTATGAGAATTGAGGCATCTTTGCCCAAAGATTTTTGGGGGGAAGCCATTAATTGTGCAAATTATATTTGCAATAGGCTCCCACATACAGGTCTTGGAGGAAAGTCACCATATGAAATCTTATACTTGAAGAAGCCTAAGGTTGATCACCTTAGAGTTTTTGGATGCATATGCTTTGCCCATATTCCCTTGCAAGCAAGGAAGAAGGAAGATCCTAGTGCATGCAAAGGGATCATGGTTGGATACTCATCCACCAAAAAGGCCTATAGAATCTTTAAACTCTCTACTTCTTAAGTTATTGAAAGTAAAGATGTTGTCTTTCATGAAGATCAACATTCATCTTTTGAAGAGACCGAGATCAAGAAGTCTATGGATGCATCAGCTATTATTGATTTTGAAGACAATTATGATGTGATGGGGTCGAGAATTGAAGAAGACTCTCCTCGGATTTTCTCACCAAGAAGATCCATGAGAGATAGATCCATAAGAGGCTCTCATATGTTGACAAAGGCAAACAAGTGGATCTTGATTCCACTAATTATGTTTTTTATGTCTCTCATGAAGATCCAAAGAATGTACAAGAGGCACTTAATACCAAGGAGTGGTATGATGCCATGAAGCAACAATACTTGGGAGCTTGTAATCTTCCATCCAACAAGCATGTGATTGGTTGCAAATGGGTATTTCGGATCAAGTACAATCATGATGGCACCATCAACAAGTATAAATCAAGATTATGTGCTAAAGGATTTGCTCAAATCCATGGCCTTGATTATGAGGAGACCTTTGCATCTGTTGCAAAGATGGTGACAAATAAAATTCTTATTTCTCTTGCTTCTTTCTTTAAGTGGAAGGTGTTCCAATTAGATGTATCCAATGCTTTTCTAAATGGTTATCTTGAGGAGGAGATCTATATGGAACAACCTCAAGGATTCATCAAGGATGAGTCCAAAGTGTGCTTGCTCTTCAAAAGTCTTTATGGACTCAAGCAAGCACCAAGGTCATGGTATTCAAGACTTAATTCTTTCCTTATCTCATTAGGATTTACTCTTAGTGACTATGATCCTTCCATGTATCTAAAGTTTGTTGATAGTAATATTGTCATTCTTCTAATTTATGTTGATCACAGTATTCTTTGTGGAAGTTGTATCAAGCTAGTTGATGAAACTAAGCTAGCACTTGGATGTGAATTTAAAATGCAAGATTTAGGAGAAATACATTACATCCTACGCCTAGAGATTGATTTTTATGAAGATCATGTTTTTATATGCCAATCTAGATATGCTCACTCTATGTTGAAAAATTTCATATGGAAAATTCTAAGGGCATAGATACTCCTATGGAGCAAATTGTAAAAGATCCTGATAAAGGTGACGAAGATCCTTCGAGGACATCACACTTTTTAGGAGTCCTGTAGCCTCCTTGATTTGGCTTACCATTACTAGGCCCGATTAAAGTTTTTGTGTCCACAAATTGAGTCAATTTATGCAAGATCCTAAGATTCATCATTGGAAGATGGCCAAGAGGATTCTAAGATATGTATCTTCATCTTGTGATTATGGTATACTTTATAAAAGTGAAGATCTATCCATTGTTAGCTACTCGGATTTGGATTTTGCAAGTGACAAGATGGATCAAAGTCTATTAGTGCTTACATTATCTTTCTTGGAGGCAATCTAATATCTTGGCTTTCCAAAAAGCAAGATACTTTATCTCTCTCTTCATGTGAGGCCGAGTACAAAGCACTCACTACAACCACCAGAGAGGTGCTTTGGATCAAGAGATTATTATTGGAGCTAAAGTGCATCAAGGAATATGATCTACCAATGATCAAGTGTGATAATATCTCGGCCCAAGCTCTTGCCAATAATCCCATATTTCATGCAAGAAGCAAGCATATAGAAGTGGCACACCATTTTGTGAGAGAAAAGCTTATTGGAAGAGAAATCTATTTGGAGCATGTCAACTCGTCCTCTTGTATTGCCGATCTACTCACCAAGCCTTTGAGCAAAAGTGCTTTCATCAAGCACAGATCTAATCTTGGAGTTATATCAAGATCAATGCTCAAATCTTCATAGGTAATTTTTTAGGAGGGGTGTGAAGAATTGAAAAAGATTATCTATGTTAGATATAGGGGTCTTATGTTTTTATATCAAGCATCTAGGTGTAGGATGTTGAAAGGACCAAATTTGGCATAGATGGCAAATTACCCATTTCCACTTGTAATGCCACTATTTAGCCAAAATAGAGTAAGAGGCTAAACTCGTGCCAATTAGAGTGTAGACAAGTGTAATACTTTTGTTTGATGAAATTTAAGAGTTCCAATAGGATTTAGAGGTGGAACCTTGAGGGGTCCAATAGAATTTGAGGTTTGCTTGAAAATGGTCCAATAGAATTTAGAGGTGAATGGATCAATGGTCCAATAGGATTAAGAGGTGGCAAAAGTGTGGTCCAATCATAGTTAAGCATAGTGGTAGCTCGTGGATCTACTAGTATCATTGTACCTCTCATTTGGATCTAATTGATTTTGAGATTGAGTGGATTTTGTGAGTAATTGGTTTTCTAGCTTTCTCTCTCTACCCGAGAGCTCATGATGATTTTCTCTCTCTACCAAAGGAGAGCAGCTTGTTTTTACTTAGATTATTTTTGGAACACTTCCCACACGTGCGAGTGAGAGTTGGAAGTGATTGAATGCATGTAGTAGTGTGTGTTTGCCATAGAATCAAAGATAGATCTTGAATCTCAATCTAGTCTTGATCTTGGTGCATCTACACACCTCAGGAGATCACAAGTACATGTTAGGACAGTCCACACGTGTGAAATCAACATGCTCCACACGCCATATAATGCTAAAAGTAGAGGAATACAACAACCTGCTCCATAGGAGTCGAAATTAGAATTTGATGGATTTACTGGGAACTGTAAGGGAGTTCCAAATGTGACTGATCTCAATTTCTATGGTAATTATTGTGTTGAACGATTGTTAGAGTTTTTGTTTTGAACTGGTGATTGTAACTTTAAAGTTGAATCTAATTCTTTGAGTTGTCACAAATCATTGCATGATCTCGTTTTCTATGGTAACTCTTATGGCTTTTTGGCCTTGTCTTGCAAAGGCAATTCTATATGTTGAGGTCCGTTTTACAGACTCAAGTGTGTACTTGCTGCTTCATGTGCCTTTTTTGCAGTATGCAATAAGTTGACGATTAATTTTCTTCGTTAGAATCTACAAGTAAAGTCTCATTCTTTCATAGATGCATCCAAGTAGCTAAGTTTTTTTTTTTTGCATGATAACTTAGTTTTTTTTATGACACATTTGCCGATTCGGGATGACACCGCATGTGGTTTCTTATCTTCCGATACAATCATTCTATTCTTTATGCAAGTGTCTAAAGAATCGACATGTTAAAAAAAGATTACATAGCTTCTCTTGTTACTTGCAAGCTCAATTATGTTTCACCATCTTCTCTCATCTACTGTTGCTACTAGTCGCCATCCTCAATATCTTTTCTTTGCTTGCACATGTGTTTGACCGTTTAGCAAGTTGGATGAGGAGTTGCTTGATTGAGTTGTGAATACTAAAATGTGAACACTTTGATCATGATGTGATGCATACTAATCGTAAAACTGTGAATACTGATCCTGAAACTATGACTACTATTGTGAAACTATGAATATTGATCGTGAAATTGTGAATACTGATCATGCAGCTATGAATATTGATCTTGAAACTTTGAATATTGATTGTAAAACACAGAATACTTTGATTGTGAAATATGTTTAATAGTGCAATTGAGAATAAAAAATGTCAACTTTTCTAAATACTGAGATTGGGAATATTCAATCATAAATAATAAATCGTGATTTTTGTGAATTTCATTAATTATATCTGCTAATCTTCTTGCCCTATCCTAAAATATTTGTGTATTTGTTTTAAAACAATATTCAATCATTACTCGAATTATTGGAGAGACAAGGAGTGAGAATCGATTGGGATGCTGTTTCTGAGGTATGGCTTCAAAATAGATATTAACTTCACTACATTCATATAGTTTGTTTCTCACTCTCACCACATTTCTCAAAAAACTTATTCATCGTCGTTGCATGTAGGTATCACGGTCCCATGTATCGCAGTCACATGAGTCCAGTAGATTTACGTACTTGGATCATATACATATGACTATTTTGTTAATCATATAAAGTGTCTTTCATATATCCCTCGAAAAAAACTCTTTTTTAATGAGACGAAAACACTCTAGGGATTCCTCGGGGTCCAATGCAAATTTTGAGGGTTTATTGTCAAGGGATACATCGTTGGATATACTAGCGTAAAAGGACTTATTTATTTTTATTTTTGCTTCAAAAAGCCTCAATGTTAGGGCCCAAAATGTTCCAAAATGTTGTAGTGGACCAACTAATTGATTTAGAAAATGAATGTTGCGGATACATCTTCATTTGAAATATGTATAGTGCTTAATCAAGAGGACAATGCAGAAAAGAATTGCCTCATGTCTTTTGTATGTAGACAATCATTGAGATATAAAATAAGGCTCCATAAAATAAAAAAAATTCAATATTATTTTCTTGGGTATCCATTCTTTTACTATGTTGATCATTAGTTTTGAAGTAGTTGCTAAACAAACCAAGTTTATCACGAAGAATTGTGAGATGGATACTTCTATTGCAAGAGATTACTCTCTTTAGAAGCTAATTTGGTGGATGCATTCCCCAATGAATATAATATCGATGTGTATTTCCCGATGAAGGCAATATTTATAAATTTTGAAGGTTTTGTTAGTATGACACCATTGAATAACTACTATGTACATTATTGAGATCATGAAAATTTGACGAAGGAAGAAAAAAAAAGTATTTCAATATAAGGTTCATTCACGGTGTTCTTTGTAAGATGGGTGTATTACCATAGATTTCTATATTATTATCATGATAGAATCAACTTGCTATTTATATTAATAAAAGATGGGAAAACCCATCAGAGTACAAAGGAATGCATGTAAAAAGCGTAAAAGCCATAAGGCGAATTGAGATACTGTACAAATATAACAAAGCAACAATCTCGCAGAGTATCTACATAAAGCCTACTGCTTGGTGTAAGTCGCTAGTTAAGACAGTTGGAAGTTTAGGTAGTGCAGGAAGCTGTGAAGCAGCCGTTCATGCAACTACGACACGTCGAAGTATTGCAAGTGCCTGAGTGTGTTGTAAAGTCATCCAAACTTGTTGACGATAATAAGTCGTAATGATAGATAAAGGTGAGGCACCACGACCTTGGAGTTTCGCTGCAAAACTTGCACAGGAGGATAGAAAATCATCGAATTTCTTATGCAGGCACCCATATGTTTCCAAAGCAAAAGGGATAAAGCCTTCTCCAGGAGTGCGATGTGAATAATCTCATGAAAACTATCACGAAGCTGAAAACCAAGAGCCCTAGAAACCAATTTGTATAAAACCTCTCCAATAGCAATGGGACGCACTCCACCGCTGGGCGTATCCAAGGCTATCAAATGAGCAGCACCAAGAATACGAGCAATAGAAAGAGGAATACGGCCACATGTTACGGAAGAGCAAACTTGAAAGAGCAAACCAAACCCGCTAGCAGAGTCATCAGGAGAAAAACAGTCACGAAGATGCTCAAAAACCATACCAGAAGGACCCCCAGTTGACAAATGAGGGCTGCGCAGAAAAGCATTAAGAAAATGAGATTCTGAGAGCTGCAAGTCGGAATCAGGTTCAAAGTCCTCAACAAAAGAAGAAAGGGGGTCAATTGCCGGTGGGTGAAGAAGCTCCAAAGCCTGAAGGGTGGCAGGAGAAGGAGTAGTTGGACTTGTAGGAGCTAGAGCACGAGCTACACGAGAATACTCACCCACTTGCCCAAGTAAAACATAGCGACGCCACCGACGATGAACAGGGGGTATAGAAACACCATCCGAAGTCGAAACCCGCTGAGCAGCAAGCGCATGACAGCGAAGGAAATGCTCTTCTTTCAGATTTTCCCAATCTCCTGACATAAAGAGACGAATCCTGTTGCGAGTTTCCCTATGACCAGCATCACCACCCCGAGGAGGCAAAGGCAAACACCAGAGAGGAAAAAGCAAAAAAGCATGCCAAGCTGTAATATCAGAAGGGTTGGAAGCCAGACGAGACAAAGGTAAGGACAAAGCTCTCTGGACTTCTAAGCGCAAGGCAAAGGGAATGTGTGCACGGCCTCTTGCAGACAGGGTTGCGCTGCCAGGGCACCCACCATTGCTGATTTACAGATTCAGAATCTGTTTAGAAGTGAGAAATATCTTTTACTTTGTAGAGAAAACCCTAGCTCAGGATTTTTGCAACTTTCTTGGATGATTCCATACAAATCTTTGACATTCTAAGATAGAATTGGAGTCACCATATGTCGCCCTACTACTGACACTCAGCTGATTCAAACAAATTGAAAAACGGCTTCGTAACAAGTATAAACAAGCTGATTTCGTCCCTAGACCTGTTCTTCACAAAAAAGCTCAAAGTGCAACCGCTTCACACCTCTACAAGCTTAACTTTGATGAGAACACAGAGAATTTGATTCTGCTTGATCAAATTTCTCTCCCCTACCAACCAAGTTGAATGATTGCCATGTCAATGATTGCTAGGCCAATCGTCACTTTGTCTTCAAATTCTCCAAGAATTCGGCTTTGAGCTAACATCCAAGTGTTCCACTCTTAGGCTTTGATACCATGTCAAGGATCTTACTAGCAGTATAAGTATAATTAGCTAATTTTCAAGCAATCAATAGTCACACAAATTATCAAAAGGAGAGATTAATCACAACCCAAGAGAACACTTTTCTCAACTGTATAACAAAAAGACTAAGGCATACATATATACAATATTATTTGGGGGAGGGGCAGTGTTGCATGGTGTTACGGTCCCCATTACGGGATGCGTGTCCCGAATCTACGCGGTATGTATTGTCAAGCTCGCACACATACAAATTGTTATATAAACAATAAAAACTCGAAAACACTACTAAAAATGGAAAGTCATGGAATTGTAGATAAAACTCGGGACACTAACTTAATCTTAACATTAGAGAAACTTAGAGCCCGAAGAGGGCCTTTGGAAAAAATGTTTTTTTTATTTTTTTTCTTATTTTTGTTGCCATGTGGACCAATTGAAACCTTGAAATCGGGGTTCTACGTAACATAGAATTTTCCAAATATAAATAAAAGAAAAACTTTTAAACTATATTGCTGTTTCGTCGGGCATCATGTGGAAATGCTATTGGTTGATGAGGTCTGCCCTTCCAGCTCATCACTGTCCGAAGAGATTCAAAAATATTGAAAATGAATATGACAGATTTTTCAAATTCATAGTTCATTGTTTCAGATTTTTGCATGCACATTATGAATGGCGTCATCAAGGAAGCTGTGCTTCTCAATCGACTCTGTGCTTCTATTCAACGAGACAGATGATAATGGATTATGGGTGCCAAAAAAATATTCAAAAAACTCTTGGGTTTTGATGCATCCATCATCAAGAGGAACATTTTGAAAAAGCCAAAGGTCAAAACTATCATTTCGATCTTATTGGAAGGCTAGAATTTTGGATTTCAGAACATCATCAAGAAGAAAATCTATTTCTGAAATTTTAGTCCAACATGTATATATGCATTCAGAGATAAATGTGCAAGGATTCAACCATCAGGATCACAAAAAAAAACAACTGTGAGTATTGACATTTTTTATACTTAGAGTTTTGTCATTCATAAATATCTAATTGTAAACTTGCCAATCTGATCATTTTTCTCTTGCAGATTTATATCCATCCAACATAAATAAATGGGAGCCGAGTGGATCTTTAGTAGGTGTGCTAGATGTTATTCACACTGATATTGGACAGTTGCAATATCGAGGTAGAACTGCAAAAGATCTAGCTGATAGTGGGATCTTTTTTTATGAATCAATGTACATTCCTGATACAAAAGGAAATTTTGGACAAATAGTACCAATTCCATTACCTAGTTTTGAAAGTGATGAATGGATTGCACCAGATGCTACAGTTTCATAATCATTTCGTTGCAAGATATATAATGATATAAAAAATTCATTAAAAATGAGCACGAGATCAAAAACAGTCAGATTGAGTTGGTTTATTTCCTTGAATATATTTGTGGATTTTCTTTCAAGTGTCAATGTACAGAAAACCCCAACGATGTTTGTATGCAAAAATTTATCAAATAGTTTATTATCTAAACTTATGGATGAATGCTGGGACAAAAGATCAGATGGAGAAATAGAATGCAGAATAAAATGTCTTTCATGTGCTTCCGTTAGCAAATTGAAAAACAAATATTGAGCTTATGCTTTCATTATCAAAGATGAAAAAAAAATAAAGGTAAATGGGTGCCACTCGATCAAGACTTGGAAGCCAGTGGACATTCAAAACGAAAAAATATTGAAATTATATACAATGATGTCGTTTTGACGTGTGTTGAGGTGAAAGAAGATTGGCGTCTAAATTACATCAGGCGGGAACTATTGCTTCTACAAGATGATGAAATTTTAGACTTCAGATTCATTTTCAATGGTAAACTCGTAAGTAACTGTAAACACTCGATCTTTTATGAATAGTTTCAATCAAAACTTTCTAATACAATCTCTGTACTAATTGTAACTAACTTTGTGTTAGTTTTATGCAGGTACGTAAAAGACATGAGCTCGAGATCAAATGCAGAGAGCGAAACATCCAACTTATGGAAGAACATTGAGATTCACTATCAGCAAATAGATGTCAATCATTATTGTCTTTTTATTAATATAGAAAATTGCATTCCAGTGTTACACTATGGACACAACCTGATTGTAAGAATCTATATTGATATGAATAAAAAAAACTCATAAATGGTTTGTTTACATGTAAAATGATTGTATTTTTTTTTTTTTATGTATCTCAATTTACAAATAGATGTCTATTCAGTCAATTTTTTTATATTTTCTTTATCAGTATTAAAAACTGATAAGGGGACAACTCCTTCTATAATCTCGTCTTTCTCTGTTTCAAGAAGGGCCTCAATGCCTTTTAAGACAAGAGGACTCTCTGTTATAATATCGCCTTCCTCTGTATTATGAAGGACTTCTATTTCTTTTTGATCATATATAATAAGATCTGCATTCTGAGCAACCCGAAAGACTATTAAGGCAGGAGCAACTTGCTTTTGAGGGCCCTCGATCTTAGGTGCAACGCTTACACCATTCTGGGCGTAGGTTCCGATCAACTCTTGCCAAAATCTATATACATCGTCAGGAGTATACTGCTCAAGAGTGAACTGTCATCACAACACACGAGAATCAGCAAATTACAAACAATGATAGGAAAAAAATATGAATCGGAATGAAAGGAACTAGAATTGAACAAAATATTATCTTTTCAATATCTACATCCACTTGTAAATTATACCACTCAAAAAATAGCTTCGTATTGTACAAGACGAACCATGCACAACTAAAAGTGTCCTTTTGTTGTACACACTACATATATAGAACAAAAATTAGTAATATTATGATAGAAATTTTATTTATGCTATGATGATAGATTTGAATTAAAAAAAAAACACATGCATATCAGAGATAAATTGAATATACCTTGAGAGATCTAATGGTTATCTCTCCAATTGAGGTTGCCGTTGTCGGTATTTCCCGAACGGCATCATGAATTAGAGAATCAAATTCTCTATGTGTATTTGCAGCTGAGTTTAATTTTACACATAGAAAATTTGATACTCCCTCCTTATTTATCTTTACAAAAAGAATGTTCAGGCTCCAATGCTGACTGCAACAACCAAAATACAAATATCAATAAATCCATAATTATGAAAGCAATCCTTACTTATTAAAGCAATGAAGCATGCAACAATCCATATTAAAGCAACAAAAACAAAAGAGCAATCCTTACTTATTTTCATATGGAATCAAATAAAATTTCGCCACAAGATTGAATTCGATAAAATATACAGCCTTCTCAAAATTGGCTTCTTTTTTCTTTATCCCTCCCATGAAAAATGGACTAACAACATAAACTATACCATGGGAATCGAAACTAATACTATTCTACAAAAAAGATACTCCAGCTTCTACTATTACATCTGAAATTTCTAAAGTTTTATCTTTTAGCTCGGCACAAAATTTGGGACCTAATCTAAAGCTTTTACGTGAATCTAGAAGAAAAAATCAAAAAAATTACCGAGAAGATCAATCTTATTAGCTAGGTAGGCCTCATATTGGTTATAATGCTCAGAATCAAAATAAACTTGGGCATGATCGTATGGAATTCTTACAAAAAGATTATGTACAAAAGCAGAAAAAGAAGTAGATACAATATTTACAAATTTTTCTGTTATTTTGTCGAGACCTGGTGGCACTCGACAAGCATGTCTATAAAGCTAAGTTTGACAGAATGTTTACCAAGTTACATAATGATTTCAAGTCGTAGATGAGTGCCCGATTCACAATAAAAAAATGTAGATTTGTTGAATTTCAATCTGCATTTGTTTTTTTTCTTTTGTTAAATATTTATGACGATTATAAAGTTGTCCCTTCCACTTCTGAAGTTGTTTCTTCTAGTGGTACAAAGTCTGAAAAGTCAAAGATTGTAGATATAGATACTTTTTTTTATTGATATGAGCATTTATTTAAATTATCGTTCAGATTTTGATCCTACTCGAAATAGGACATCGTTTATAGGCCCTAGAACACCCACTACTCTTTCTCCTTCTGATAAATCTTTGATCAATTTGCCTACTTATAATATAGATAATACTTTTTTTTTGACAATATCATATATATCGGATCTTTTTTATTTCACTGAAGCTGAGACTCTTTGCATTTTGAGCAAAGAGCTTGATGAATTTTCGGATATAATTGATTTTGATACTGATGATCTTCTCTCTGGTGTTGACGATGTACATAGTGATAAATTTTATTCAGGGAAAGATTGCTTGAAAATGGTTGTGGAGAAAATGAACAACAAAGAAGATGATCTACCTTCTGAGGAGGAGTTTCTCAGAATCTAAAGCCAACTTGGTTTCCACAACCAACCGTCTATTTACCAACAATATTGACATCGAAAGATCGACATAATATTGATGGAGAGATAGTAATCAGGGAAGACAAAGCCGAATGCGTAAGCTTTTGTATCTTATCATGTACAAGTAGATTCGTTATGTCATATTATATATTGGAGCTTACTTTGTTTTTTATCATTTCAGGAAATAATTTATCTTGATGATTTCACAATTCGTCGAGGAGGGCAAAGATCTTCTACTGGAGAATTTTCAAGAGATCATACACTGGGGCACTATCTGAAGTTCTTCAAGAATAATGAGATAAGTTTTGCCCATTCAAAGTTTCATTAAAATGGTGAGACTATGATTATGACAATCAAGGCACTGTCTCATTTTCTTGGAGGACATAATTTCAATAAGGTGCATAAATTTTTTTTTGTAAAAAAAAATCATTGCAATTAAAATTTTAGAATATGGACCAGTGAATTCTATGCTCAGATCATCTCATTTTGTATTGTATGCTGCTTACATTGATCTAAGTAAGTATGAAAACTATGAGCTGTTGGATCCATACGAAAGAAGAAAATTGTTGCATGATTCTAAGTTGCAACTTTCATTGGAGAAAGTATCGGAAGCAGCGTAGATACTGCTGAATTGTACTTTGTAAATATTTTTATTTAAATTATTGTGTGTCTATAGCCTACTAACTTGTATAAATTTGCATGCTTTTTAAAATTATTATAATCCGTCGATTTTGTATTATGACGAATTTGGATTCTTCTGTAAACCATTGGAAAAGTTGCAGTATATAGCTATTTTTTGTGCTAGTCATGCCATGTTGTGTACTTTTATGAAATGTCGCTCTTGCTTGCCAATGAGATTTTTCCATTCCTTGCGATGACCATATGCTAAGACTTCCACTATTTCTTGCAACGAATGTCGAATGATGTCGTAACATGTGCTGCATGTCATAAAAACATAATCTAAATCAGTACCAAAAATATGTAAATTAAACGCACATATTTGTCTATAGTAGTGTAACATCGAAATCTTACCATATAATGTGTTATATGATCTACATCCCATGCACTTCGAACTGCATCCATAAATTCACTAGTTATTTTCTATATCACTTGTACATTAGTATTTGAAAATTTATCTTTTCTCAAGTATTTCACCATGTTGTCTAACTTTTTCCAAACTTCTACTTTGTGTATACGAGTAGAACTCTCTTCTTCAAAATCTTGAGCTGCTGCAATAATCTCTTTCCAAACCGTGTATTGAATCTTGGATTGTTTGCCAGAATAATTTGATAAAAATCTTCAAGCTTTGGATTCTCCAATGCTCGGCTTGCATGGAATATTTCCTGTTTTACTTGATTTGTCATTTTTTTTTATTTTAACGTGGCCTTTTTGTAAGCCTGCTTTGGACAACACATCCTCTAATCTAGAAATAGCTTCCTTCACAAAGGCCTCTGGCTCGGAATTCCATGCAAACAAGATGTGAAGATATATTATTTTTTCAATAATATGCACCTCTGCACACAATGTACAGATATGAATATTTCACAGAGGAATCGGTGGTACAGATTTCCAATTAGGATCTTTTCGATCTCTTGATATTCATGTTCTTCTTGTCATGTCTTTTGTTGTTTTCATGCAGTACAAACAAGGATGTTTAGAGTTAATGCCATGAGATACATTGAACATACATTTCAATGTCTTCAGATCTCCTGCTAAATGACATTCAATATTAAAAGTGCCAATTCCAGGAATATTGAGTGGAAGTCCCTCCACGTGATTTTTTATGGTGGCAGGATATGACGTTCTATATCCATGAGAGAATGTCATGGTCTTCTTTCATCACCTATAAGAGAATACAAAAATGTAATTAGCCTCATAATATTAACATAGAGAAAATTTTCCAAATGATTATTATGTGAAAGAACTGCTATACCTGAAATATTGCCGACCACCAGATATCATTTTCTGATTGATTACTGAAATTGAGGCCTTTTGAGTGTTTTGAATTTGAAAGTGCTCCATTCATGATCATGAGACTGATTCTTTTCATTTTTTATCCTTTTATAATTTTAGACTCATTAACTTGAGAACAACTATCAGCTTGTTATTCACATTCTCATTTGTAATACCGTAAAAATTTATGATGAATGTTAGTAACTGATTAACGTCAATAAATAAACTGTTGGAATTGTTATAAGCTAGATTTTTTCCAGTCGAGCAATACACTTCATTGATATGAGATGGATTACCAAGTATTGTCTGCATACCTTGGTTTAACATGTCTTTTTTTTTTTAAGATTAAATGATCGTGGGATTGGAAACTTTTTAATATTTGCCTGTGCAAATGCGTCCTTTATCATCTTAAACATTGTTGCATATGTTTCCCTACTGATGCTAGAAAAGTCACATGCCCCCTGAAGCAATGTAGTGTCTAATATTTTTCCAACTTCATCCATAATACTATCAGTAACTAAAGCCTTAATCTTTTTATTTTGTTATTGTTTAATATTGATTTCATAGAAGTCAAGATAGAGCCTAGTGAGTTTGCAATTGAAATCTCATCGGCCAAATGGTCTTCAACAACCAATGTTGATTTGCATTGCAAACATAATGTTCATGAAAATGTCAGTAGAAATTAGGACACTCATAGTATTCACAACAGTATATAATAAGCAAATCAACAAAAAGTTGAAATGAAGAAATAACAAAATTAGTGATTATAAATGAATCAAAAAGTTCAAGCAATATTCAATACCAAATAAGCTATAACTTACTTGAATCCACAGATTCATCTTTTTCTATGACCTCCTCTGCATGATAGATCACATATATCCTTGTTTACCAGTCTTTTTCTCTTGTTGCTTCGGACCTTTCTGTTGAGCACATCCATATCTTTGACAAGAGACAAATATGAGATACACATGGATGGAAACGTAGTTTTAATCTTATCATTACTAGTTGTATAATGATGCAAAGAAGATTTCAACCTTTGGATCTCCTTCTTGAGCATCTCATTTTCATCCAAACAAGTTTTCAACTTTGTAGATTTTTCTTTGCACTCCTTTGATATTTTCCTTGATTTCTCTTCCAAATAATGTATTCTTTGCATTGAATGTGCATTTCCATAGAGCATCAAATTCTCACAATAACCCAAAAGGCCATTTTTACCATGACATATGTAGATTATTAACTGACTCACCGAATGAAAATATGGATGTTGCAATAAACATGGATCAATAGGATACAATGTTCCTGTTGACCATAAATCTACATGCTTTAGCTTTTCCTCCCTATACCAGACCATATCAAAAGATGACAATTTGGGTTGCTTTGAATTTCTTGTCCTGAGCGGAGCATATTTTGGTGACAGATCCACATGAAGATGATAAAACTTTGTCATCAGTACAATAGTATAGTAGCAAACAACACAATGACAATAACAAAGCTGGAGATGGCACTAACGACTCTGCTGGAGATAGAGATGGCGCTAAACACTTGTTTTTGACCCTGAAGGTAGAGATGGCGTAGGCTTTGTTTTAGAAATGTCACTGCTAATATTCAAATTTTTGAGTGTTCCCAACTATTAGGAAGGAATATTTCAGCATTTTGAAAATTATATTTTAATTATGGTTAAGCACCAGTGAAGTTTGATGTGACTAAACTAAGGCGCATTCATTTACATGGAAAGCAATGCGGGCAGATGCATAAAGAAGTTAGAGAATGATATTATAATTACTTTATAGTTATTTTTATCTCTCCTGCATGGCATTTCTTATAGGGCCTTCTTTGGGCCCATATTTTCTCTAATGCTTCATCTATTTTCAACCCATCAAGGGTGATCTTATGAACAAGAACTATTTTATGCTTAAAAATTTCATACTTGGTTTCTTTAGCATAAAGTTTTTGTATCCAGAAAATCGGTAAGACTACATATGATTCATATACTCCTTAAGAGTTCTACTATGGATGATGATATCATATACTGTGGATGTTCTCTCTCTCTCTCTCTCTCTCTCTCTCTCTCTCTCTCTCTCTCTCTCTCTCTCTCTCTCTCTCTCTCTCTCTCTCTCTCTCTCTCTCTCTCTCTCTCTCTCTCTCTCTCTCTCTCTCTCTCTCCTCTCTCTCTCTCTCTCTCTCTCTCTCTCTCTCTCTCTCTCTCTCTCTCTCTCTCTCTCTCTCTCTCTCATGAATTCTCTAAGTCTGATATCTTGCACTTGTGAGAAGGTGTATTCATGATTTAAAATATGCTATAACATCAAGTATCCTCATGTGTACGTCGAGTCTAGTCATGATCTATCTATGTATGTGACTTAGTAGAGGCGATCCTCTATAAGTAATCCTCTATTAATAATCATCAACTCTAAGCAATGCACAAAGTTTGTTGTGTGCATTAATGTTCAATGCCTTGTAAACACATCTACAATCATGACTTGCGTCCAACAGTACGTTAAGCTTACCTTTCTATCTAGAATCTTGCTCCTGACATAGTGATATCGAATCTCAATGTGCTTACTCCTAGAGTGAAATCTAGGGTTGCAATGACACTCTGATTATCGCAATATATAATTGTTGGGGTGTACTAATTCAGACTAATGTCTGACAATAAATTTCTCAACCAAAATGCTTCTTTAATAGGTTGAGAAGTAGCAATGTACTCTACTTTTGTAGAAGAAAGAGCAATAGAGGTTTGCTTGCGACTATTCCTAGAGATAGGATCATCATTGAGGAAGAATGTAAATGCACATGTGGATTTATGAATATCCACATCTCCTCTCTAGAATATCCACTGAGTCGATGGAGATTGTCGTTGTCGACTTCCCCAAGCATATGCACTAGTCTGTGCTAGCTCAAATATATCTCATGACTCTTATAAGAGCCTTCCAATAGGTGACACCAAGATTAGCCATGGATTGGCTCAGTGAGAAACGGTTTGAAACGTTTGATGGACTCTTTCAGGATGGATCAATCAAGTTTATCTTCAATTTCCAGGTTGAAGAACCATTCATGTGCTTGATCTATCATGGTCATCGAGAAAAGTTGGACCATGGCTTCGGGAGATGTCTCACCATATACATCGCGAGCATTCTCAAAGACTTGTAGAAATCTCCGAGCGTCCGAGTTTCCATCGTATTTAGGGAGATCTAGCTTTGGTGTACATTTTTCAGTACGAGGACTGTGGTACCTTGTTTATGTCATTTATATATTTTATTGACAATTTTATAGAAAAGTTGAAAGTTTATGTTGGCAAGGTTATGTACTTGGTCCAATGATCGAATTTTGATTGTTGGTGGTCTATACAATTTGCTTATCAGTTTTATTCGAGGTAGTTCTAATGTTGAATATGTTTACTATGGGCAATTTTAAATTGGAGGCCAATATGTAGATCTTTGGAATAACTTTTTCGGGCTACAGACACCATTTGATTGAGTTGGTTCTTGAGCTTAGAAGATGAATTTGTTGGGCATTCAAAGTTGCAGACTATTTTAACTTCCCAATGTTGTCCATAATACATTTATCATCATGGGTGGAGGCTATTTTATTTTATGAAGAGGCCTAAGTTTGCCTAAGTTGAATATATATATATATATATATATATATATATATATATATATATATATATATATATATATATATATATATATATATATATATGTTTTAAGGCACTCTTTGAAAGAGTGGGTTGCCTTACACTAAAAGTTTTATTTGACTTATGTCTAAGATTCTTTATGCAAATGCCCAAACCTTCCAGCCATAAAAAGAGCTATTGCACTTGATATTCGAGCCTGCATTTGATTTCTCTCTCTTCGAGGGAGTTTTGAGCCAACATTCTCTAGTCCTTCTCTATGAAGCACAATTGTGCGTCTGCCTATTGTTCAAGAATCTCAATATTCGAACCATAATTCCCATTTATCGGCTATGCATGATGTCGCGTCTGCTATTAGGTGGATCTAACGAACATTTAAACTTCGAGTTTTCTTGCTCAGTATAAATAAATGCGAGGATCAGACAAAAAAATATTCGACCATAGAAGAATGCCACGCAAATAAAATTTGGCTGTCAAACAAACAAACATTCAACCATCAGATAAATATTTGATCTACAGAAGAAATGTTCGAGACCATTCAACATTCACACTGATGTACGTGGCAGGAGACTGGCCACGTGTAACCTTTTTATGGTTAAGACCAGGCTGGACACATGCCAGAACGTACGTAATGCTCCTAATGAAGTTTAAAGTCTGTCCTAAATCTATTGAAAGGCAGTTGGCAGCTAGGCGTGGGCGAAATCATATTTGAAATATTGAAGGCTACATTTACACATCTGAAGACACCTTTTAACAGCTCATTTCTTTCAACATTTTTGGAGGCAGAAGATGGGGTCTTCGTTTTACGTTTCACGCATCATTTGAAGGGCTTTTTTCAACATGCCTTCTTCAGAAGTGTTGTGCATTGTCTTATTCCAATTCTCTACTACGTATTGACAGGTTAGTGGTGAACAGAACAACATGCTCATTTCCAGGTGGCAGAGGCAGCGTTTCACGTGAGTCTCTCTATGTGGCAATAAACCATTCGAAACTCACAAGATGTGATGTTTCAGATCTTATGGGTGTTCTGCCTGCTTCCTCAAACACACATATAGCAGAGCCCATGCTCATTCTAATTTATTCATTCGTTATTCTGCATGGTAGAAAGCAGGAGTAGAGCGCTTGTTGTTTTCTCTTCTGTCTGAGCTATTATGGCAGAATAAAATATTGTCTATTGTCTTCGTCGGCTTGAATCAATGCAATGATGCGCCAACTTTGTACATGTAGACTGTATCTTCACACGAATCTGAAGAAGTGTGTGACAGACACTTTTTATTTTTCAAGAACATTATACTGCATTTCAGTTCCTAGTTGAATGAATCACACCCCCTGTTTTTATTGTCTACTTTGACTGATCCTAGGAAATACATGGTGATTTTGCAGAATGATGGATTCTTTGCTATGCGTAGATTTATAATTAGAACTGGACCCAGTAATTAATCGAACTATGTTGTGTTTGGAACGGTTTTATCAGAATAAGTGAGTAGCAAGTTTATGAAGACTGTTGAGGGTCAACATAGCCCATTGTAAGCATTGCCTGTAGCAATCGTTTGGCCTTGTGGCATTCTTGTTTTGGCTAAGTCAGATCTAAACTATGAAGCATGTGATTTTAGTGTTGTGGGGATGTTTAATCATTCTGAGTTCTTACTCTTCTCCGGAATCTAGATTTCTTGGTTGAATTGTCTGCATATATTTCTTGGTGTTTGTTTGTACCATTTTCAATGGCAGTACTTGCTGCCTACCCAAAAATGTCATCAAACAACCAGCTTTACATTTCCATCCCATTGGACTTCATTGCTAAATCCTTTTATCTCACCGATAATGACAAAATACCTCTTTATGATGCTTCCCATGGGAACAATAATAATTTATACTACACTTTTACTGACATTTTGGTTTGGTAAGCGGCGACATATACCGAACTTTTGGCGGCTTCGCCGGGGAGCACAACCAACTAGAGAGCTATCTGTCACTACCAATGTTTGTTGGTTATTTTCTAGGAGGAAATGCTATCAAGTTTCAATGCTATGCAATAGCTATGATACTGTCATTTTGAATTGGCTTTTGTCTCATAGCCATACCATTCAGCCTGAGGAGGGAGAAGATATTACTATTATATATATCTTCTAATTTTTCAATGTATTTCACATGTACTTTTGCTACAGTAGAATGTCTATGTTTTGAAGGTTATCCTACACCTACTCAGAAGCTATGCATAACTCATCCTGCACGTCTTGATATGAAATTTGGTTATGTGAAATTGAAGAGCTATGATCAGTCTCCTATGCTCAGTCTATGAAATTTTATATTGAAGGACGAATTTCTTCTGACAATTTATGTGAAGTTGACAAATCTGTCCACTTGATTCCTTCTTCCTTTATGCTATTTGTGGAAAATTCCTTTGTTTGCAAGCAACTGGCTCATTTCAACAGAAGTTATGATCCAAATATTTCTATATTTTCAGAAGAAATTATGGTCAAGTTATTTTTCAGCTAGATTGCCCTCCATATTTTGTCGGCTGCTGCACTATTGAAGTTGTGGCATTTCAAATACTTTCATCCACCTTGAGAAAAGAGGGTAAATTTCTTTTTATTTGTTTTACAATTTTTTATTTATATGAGACTGGATTAGAACTAGACCCACACCTTCTAGAGTTGTTGAGAATCTCAAACCATCCACCCAAGCTAAGAGAGAGTCTTTGCTACTAGAATAGTGCCACTGCATAACATCATATAGTGAGATAAAGGGCCTAGGCATCAAGGGCATGACAGATGATGACAGATGAGCACCGACCACAATGATATTGTCCTATACTTCGCTTCACCGGACTCTATGTGACCATAATAAGACTCGATACTACAATATGTGGCCTTCGGACTGGAGACTTAGCACTTGAAGTTGATAATGAGGGATTTCGGGTAAGGGCCACACTATACATCAAAATAAACCAACAATGAGTATTAGTAGCCACACAGACCTTACAATTGCAACCCATTGAGCAAGCACTGACCCTAGTTCTTTTCATTCTGATTCTTATTTCTTTAGTGTCATTGTTAGTAATTTGCTCATTCACGTGTTTTGTGATGACACTTCACTCTTGACCCGTACACTCCTGACGATGTGTATAGATTTCGGCAAGAATTGATCAGAACTTATGTACAGAACGGTGTAAGTGTTCTGCTTGAAATCGAGGGCCCGAAAAATCATGCTGCTCTTGCCTTAACAGCCTTTTAGGTTGCTCAGGATGCAACTATTGTTATATACGATAAAAAAGACATAGAAGTCCTTCCCAATACAGAAGGAAGGCAAAATTATAACAGAGGGGACTGTTGTCTTAACTGTTCCTAATACTGGTATAGAGAATATAGAAAAACTTACTGAATAGGATTTCATTTGTAAAGGTGTATATATTTCCATGTTGACTTTTAGACAAACAACACCTTTTTATAACTGCAAGAATATTTTTGTTTGTCAATTTCATACATGAAATTTGTGTGTAGTAAAATTGTGTTCATTTTCTCACATCAAAAATTGGGGATATGTGCATTTCCATAAACAGGTTTGGGACTTCATATCATTTTTTTACTCTTTTTAGCCATAGCCTTCAACACATGAATGTGTTGTTTACTTTTGATGAAGTGATGAAAACTCTATACATTAGTCTATGGAAAATGCTATGATGGCTGATGTGGACATGTTTGATATCATACTAAAAAACTTGTTTGTGTGTAGTAAAATTGTGTTCATTTTCCCACTTCAAAAATTGGGGATATGTGCATTTCCATAAACAGGTTTGGGACTTCATATCATTCTTTTACTCTTTTTAGCCATAGCCTTCAACACATGAATGTGTTGTTTACTTTTGATGAAGTGATGAAAACTCTATACATTAGTCTATGGAAAATGCTATGATGGCTGATGTGGACATGTTTGATATCATACTAAAAATGGACATGTTTGATATCATACTAAAAAACTTGTTATCTTTGAGCTGACAATATTACACAAGGGATATATATCAAATGGCTGCAATCAGATCAGCAATAGAGAGAAGAGAGATAGAGAAAAGTGTAAGTGAGCTGATAGAATACTATTAGCTCCTTCTAATACAAAAAGAAGATTTCAAATCCATTATTCTTCCAAGGATTGTTCATGTGATGCATGTTTATTTCTGATTGTGATATTGTCTGTGATTTGCATTAGCATAAATCATGTTGTTTGTAAGCCAATTACGACATTTCCGGTACATGGTATCAAAGCCAATTGACGAGAAAGATGGCTAGTGCAGTTCAAACAATGTTCACAATCAGTCTCGATGGCATGAACTATGGCATATGGAAGTTCAAAAGAAAGACACTTTCAAAGGCGAAGGGATCTGGTCAGTTACAAATCTCATAGAGCCAAAACCTCCAGAGGGAGATCGGAGGATGGCAGAATGGATAATAAAAGATGAGCACATAATGGCGATAATCATGTCCTCTATAAATGAGAACATCCTCATGCGGATTGAAGACCATCAGAGCAGCCTGCATGAAGCATGGGAAAAACAAAAATAGAAGTACGAAGTAAGGACAACTACGCATGCATTAGTAATACACCTCCATAATCAGTTGCAATACCTATGATTTGATGGAGGTGAATTGGAACAATATGTGGAGAGGATCAAAACAATTTTCACACAACTCTCTATAGTCAGGAACAGGAACATCAAGTCCCTACAAAGATGTATGTATCATTTGAATGTAAGGAGTCTGTGTGACATGAGCAGAAACAAGTTTGTGAAAGGAATCAAGATTAAAAATGCCAACTCAGACTTCTGCGAAGCTTGTTCAAAAGGCAAACAACATTGAGATCCATTTGTTCATGAAGGGTTGTATATCAAGTGGCTACAATCAGATGTGTGTGTGTGTGTGTGTGTGTGTGTGAGAGAGAGAGAGAGAGAGAGAGAGAGAGAGAGAAGCATTAGAGGAAGTTTGAGTAACAAAGGGCCGCATATGAATTCGTGCCAAGATCTCTTTTGCATTTTGTCACTATTTGCAACCAATATCTTTGAATCGCTATAACTTTTTCGTAGTAGCTCAAAAGTATGACATGTAATATATCGACAAGCGCTTTCCAACGCATCAATTTTCGTCACATTCTGATATGTCAATCAAAAGTTATGCCATTTTTAGTGTATACTCAAAATGTGACTCAAAGAAGTAACGTTACGTTAAAGCCACTATGTCAAGAAACTATTGGGCCACATGTACAAAAGAAGTGAATAAAAGTGAATAAAAAATGAAAAAGGAATCTTGACAAAAGGTTCTTTTTGTGTTTAAACTTCCTCTAATGTGTAAGTGAGCTGACAAAGTACTGTCAGCTCCATCTAATACAAAAAGAATATCTCAGATCCATTGTTCTTCTAAGCATTGTTCGTGTGGTGCATGTTTATTTATGATTGTGATCTTGTCTGTGATTCGCATTAGTGGAGATCTTGTTGTTTGTAAGCCAATTACGGCGTTTCTGCTACACCTGCAACCTGCATACATTTAGTAACTTTAGACAAACAGTGCAATTATACTGGGAAATTCTTGTTGTTGGCTTTATCGCATCTTTGCCATCTTGTTACTCTCATCTTTGCCAAGTGACTTCACTAATCCATTTTGATTGACTTTTATTTTGGAAGAAGTTAAGTGTACACCATATTCAACATATCATTGGCTCCCAGTAACAAAAGTTGTTTTGGCCTTTAAGGCATTGAATGTTGGTCAGATTGTGTGGCTGATCACATATGTAGTGTTCAAAAAGGCATTTCTGAACCATGTTTATGAAATGCAGGAGCATTTCAATACTTCAACACGTATTACAACAAAGGTATTCTGCTTTTTAATGTGTTCAAAAAATTGGCATAATAGTCACAAAGTATCCATTATCAAATTTCTTATATGCAAAAAATGGTGATGTGAGATCATTTTCAGTCCTTAATACGAGTTTCATTTTTTTATGGGCGACTTCGTTTTCTCAAACTTGGGGGCACTTATAATTTCCTTAGTGGGGGAGAAGGCCCCGTCTGAGGGCCGTCCTTGATGGGAGGGCTTCGGGCCTTCCCCTACGTAATGCCAATGTGCGAAGGTAAGTTTTTTTTTTTTTTTTTGGGTCGTACGTTACGGACATATGGCCGCACGCGTGGACGCTTTTTTTTTTTGCTTTTATATTGCAAATTTTTTTTACAGTGGAAGTGCATGTGGATAGCCAATAAGGGGCCACCACGTGTGCATGTGAACACCCAATGAGGGGATGCCGCATAGCATATACACATGTGGCGGCCCCTCATTGGCTGTCCACATGCACATTCCACCAGAATGCTCATGCGCTATGTGTCAACATTTGATTGGTTAATTATGAAAAAATGATCACCTAAAATTTTGGTTTTAAAATTCCCATGAACATATGGAGGTGCATCCAAAATACAAAGTAAACCTGAGCACTTGGCATTATGGATCCTCTAAGGTTGTTGAATGGTATTAGATAACGTGAAAGAATATTCAGGGGAAATCCTTTATGTCAACCCTGAATCACCCCTGGAATGGTCTTCCAGAACGTGAAAGAATATATAGAGCAATACCCAATCCTTTACTTTCATGTCAACACCCAATAAATGTCGATTCTCAAAGCAGATTTAGTGCTACATGTCAACCGTTGATTTATGAATCTGATTTTAGATGACATTATGAATATAATCGTGATAGACTGATACTGATAGTGAATATAATCGTAATAGTCAATACCTTACCGTGTCACTATGATCCAACAGCTTGGATAACCACTGTTAGATAAATTAAGAAAGGCAGCATACTTCTAGTCCCAAAGTCAATAAATTGCCGCGTTGTGGGTGTTCCAGAACTCCGACTGAGCTGCCTTCCATGTTGCCTATATATATATCATCCTCTTTTGCTCTACTTACTTACCCATCGACTACCTTATTCCGCAAAAGCTAATCTCGTCTGCTCCTTTTTCATATTTGTACATTTCTAGTTTCGTAAAAACTTGTTCTCAAATGGCTGCATTTGTGCATTTTCTGGGTTTATGCTTTCTCGGTATACTCGTTGTAGTTCCCTGGGGAGCGATTGCTAGCGACGAAGACCCACTTCAAGATGTCTGTGTTGCTGATGTTCATGAAGTTAATGGGTTCGCATGTAAATCAATAGCTAATGCTTCTGATTTTGTTTCCTCTCTCCTGAGGAACGCCGGGAACACCAACAATAGACTGGGCACCAGTGTTACCGCTGCAGGAGCTGCCAACTTTCCAGGACTTAACACTCAAGGACTCTCCTTTGCACGCATAGATTATGCACCAGGTGGAGTTGTTCCTCCTCACAATCATCCACGGGCATCAGAAGTTTTATTCGTCGTGTCTGGAACTCTCCGTGTTGGCTTTGTCACCAGCGATGGAAAGTCCACCCTCTTCACAAATATTTTGTACCCGGGAGACCTCACTGTGTTCCCCAGGGCTCTAGTTCACTTCATAATCAACGTTGGAGACAGTCACGCACTCTCCCTGTCAGGTTTGGACAGCCAGAATCCCGGGGCCAGTCTGCTACCTACCGTTTTGTTTGAGTCCAATCCAACGATTGGCGATGATGTGTTGGAGAAAGCATTCAATCTTCCACAAAATGAAATAGACATGATAAAAGCAGCCCTCAAGGCTTAGAAGAGTTTCGCAGAGTCTTTATGCTTTTTTTGTGGCTTTCGGTCGATTATGGGTTGTATGTAGAGAACTTTTACCAATAACATCAATCAAATAAGAGGCACCTAGAATGAATTTGTCCCAACGTTAGATGTTCAAGTTTTGACGCTATGAAAGATTTTTCAAGAGCTCATCTACCATAATGTTCAAGTTCGAGCCTCCCCTTGGAAACCAAGAAGCAAATTATGAAGTCAAATTTATAGCACTCATGATCAATTTCATCTCTTTGATTCTCTCCGAGATACTTCTTTTACATATTTATACTTATATACTATCTTCTCTGATTGACTAGGAGATTGTATGAGGTGAATTTCTCTTCAGTAGCACAAATCATGACATAAACATTGGCAACTTGCAAGTAGATTGTTATCTTCGGAAGTTGCAATAAAACATGAGCTGACTATTGATATTTTCGTCACCGAAACGTTCCTTTTGGATGAAAATTGCATGCATTGTAAATCATAGTTTCTCTAGCTAGCTTGTCCTTTAAATTTTTCTGCAGCATCAAAACTGCAGCTGCCAATTACTGCTCAGCCTGTATGCTTTTGAATTGTATTTGAGTTAAATTGACTCAAAAATTTGTACTATTTTCATTGCTCAATGATAGCCAAGTAGCAGGACTTCTTCATTTTGGCGGATGTACCGATTTTCGCCAAAAGACTAACAAGTAACGACATGCAGAGTTCATGTATATCTTGTAGAACACGTAGCCTCATCCTACGAATAACCAATTTGATGCTGAACTTTGAACGAGGAATCGCTGGGTCGCGTAGTATATGTCATATGTTTGTGCTACATAGTAATAGAGCTAATCACTAGTACTTCAACAGACAGTTGAACCTGTATAAGACTGTCAGACTCAAAGATGAATTTTCATAATGGCATCAAACTTGTTTCAGAAAATCAGCTTGATTTTCAATGGTACAAACTATCGAGTTTCGAAGCACAAGTTGAATCTGCTATTGAAAGAAGAAGGCCTATGGGGCTAACTGAATTAACTAAGTCTTTTTTTAGCAGACAGAAATGATAGAGATGTGACTGAATGGGAAAGAAGAGATGATCGAGCTGCCTCCATCATTTATTTTTCTCTCACGGAGGAGAGATTAATTTCAACAGAGAATTGCATGAAAGCCAACAAATATGGCTGAGATTGTAGGATGAGTATGAGCATAAAATAGGATTTGAAGTTTTGCATCTCAATAACCAACTTTTTTTTAGTATGAAGTAATGGCAATGAGGTGGGCAGCACATGGGAAAAATAAAAAGCAAATTTTCTCAAGTATATGCAACAAGAGTACAATATTGAGTGCCTGTAGACACCCAAAGAGCTGCTCCACTTTTGGCGTTCCTTCGAATATTTATGGATTTTGTACCTACACAGGAAATTCCACTCTTCTCTAACTTTCTCCAATGAATTACTTTTGGAAGCATTCGCTGGCAACTTTTCCTTTCAACTTGATTCACCGCCTACGTGGCCTTTATGCCTAGTCATTCCGAATAACACTCGGCGCCCCCCCCCCCCCCCAGGTCTTACTACGACTACTGGCACAAAACTAGCTGCGGCTTCCTGTTCGAGTCTTGTCACAATCGCACACTCAATGGAAGAGCTTGCATTGCCCTTGTTCTTCACTCACACAATATTGCTTGTCACAATAGCACACTCAATAAAAGAGCTTGCATTGCCCTTGTTCTTCACTCACACAATATTGCTATATCAGTCTTTCGCCCATTGTCCAAGATTCTGTGTCTGCTGCCTCCTCCGAAGTCTGGGCGTGTCCTAGTCCCAATGTGGCTGATCATCTAGAAAGACCAGCTAAGCATCATTGCCTTGTTCAGTCTTTATCCAACTGCAAATAAAAAGATCATCGACTACAAATGGATCTTCAAGATCTAATATAAAGCCGATGGCAATATCGACAAAAGAAAGGCTCAACTGATGAACAAACCTGACATTTTTTGGCAGCATGCCTTCTTGTTTCATTTAGTATGAACAGAGCAAGAGCCTCGGAACATTCAACCCAGTCTCCTATTCGACTGCTACTATCATATGCTATTGCATCTAACTTTGGGGTACAACAAACAACATTCCTTAACAGAGTTATAAAAAAAGACATCTTATATAATCCAGCCAAAAGGCTATCATTCAAGGAGTTTCAAACTAGAAAAAGATCCTATAAGAAATGCCACATAGGATGAGAAAAAAAGTTTAAATAAATTAAACAATATTGTTTATTTGCTTGCCCACACCACTCCCAAAGCTTACACCACTCGCAATGGCATAACCAGGCTCCAAGCTCATCTACAATTATGGTTAAGAAAACCAACTATTGTTATGGTTGCGTTTTGTTTAACCACAGTTTAACAAATATGATTTTGAATGTATATTCTCTCTTGACATTTAAATCAAAATATGAACGCCATCTCCATATTTGAATTGGAGGGGAACACCATTACGGAAGCTTTCATCAAATATTGGTTACCTTTCATTTTGTTTAACCACAATTTAACAAATATGATTTTGAATGTATATTCCCTCTTGACCATTCAAGGTCCGAGAAGTACTATACTTTAACATGGATGGTTTAAAGCTCAATGTATCTGAAAAAGGAGATTTCAATGTGGAATGGCATTTGGCAGGCAATTTGAAAACTTTAAAATGCATGTACAATGTTTCTCATGGAGCTACTATAAGCATCCTTATATGAAAATGGTGAAAGATGTTACAAGAAGGACATGTATAACAAGGAAAATTTAGATCCAAACTGGAAATTTGTATTGTCCATTCCTTTAAAGAATGTACATATTTGTACTCTTCATGCAGAGGTAAGGATAATGGACAAACTTGTTTATCTTCACATATTATTTGCTTGGAATGCCAAGCCAGCATCATCATCAAAACAAACTATCTCTTGATTAGAAGATGTTCTATCAAAAGCAGGACACCACAAGGGTCATGTGAAAATACAAAGGGAAGACTCAGCTTTCAAGAAAGATAGGAAATTTACCATGTAAGCCAAGTTCATAGGAGCAAAAGCACGAAGATTTTTTCTTTTTCAAATGGAAAACTTTGTCCATGTTCATAAAAATTTGACAATGCCTACCTCATTATCATAATCAATGCCTAGCACCAAGCTTCAGTTTTAAAATCTATAATATCAAAGAACTCAAAAATCGCATCGAATAATAGACAAAGGACCTCATCCTCTCAACAGCTAAAAAAAACTACATAAATCTGCCATAGCAATATATACATCCTCGTTTATATAATATACTAACAAATTAAAAAACATTTTGATTTTGCATTAGATGTTGTCTCCTCAGCAGTAGAGCTCAAGCCAATGACGGCATCTCTGAGCTTCTGTCTATATCCACATTGAGGAAATCACTATCCTTATCCGGAGTGTCAATAAGAAAGTCAATGATATCTTTGATGGAATAATAAAGAGTGGAGGATGAGTTGCGACCTTTGCCTCATCTGAGATCTGAACTAACAAAAAAAACACAAATTTAGTTTGGTATTCAAGAAAACGACATTTTCTTTTGCAAATAATACACATTGGAGAACTTCTAAATTGCTCAAACAATCTAGTGTACATTCTGTCCAATCTCTGCTTAAATTGTGAAAAGAAATGGACAAGGTCAGTAAAGTGTCTCAAAGACAGAGGACCTGTAAAGATAATAGACATAATGACTATATCTCTAAATCTAATATAGTGATCATAAAATATCTCAATATTTTTTGTTGTGCTATGTGGAATACATGTAGAAACGGACGGAAGAGGGACTTAAAGTACTCTAAATCTTTGGTTATTCCAAATAATGTCAAAAATGTGGCATAGTCCGTATGGGATGAAGAGGCCATTTTTGACAAATATCAGTTCTTTGCGTGAGAGAGATGTAGTTCCAGAAAGTTGTTCGCCCAAATGTGCAAAGAAGTGATACGTATGGATCTAGGTACATCTAATATGGGACTTGTGTTGGATTTATCTCCTCTAATCTCCTAAATCCTATTTTAATCTGCCTCCATTCATGCACTTTTTACTCATGTTGTTGCACAGTCTGCATATTTACATGTAAAATAAGACAGGAGAAAAATTCAACTGTCTACATAAATACAAGTAAATTTCCACAGGCAAAAAAGGCAAAAAATGCGATTTACACGTGAGTTGTGACAGGCAAAAAGACGACATTGACTTACAAAATGCCAAAGGTGCCCAAGGAAAAGCGAAGTCACCTTGTAAATCAAATCCTAACGCATTTGTCAGAGTGTCGCATTTTTCGCATATTCACCAACGTTCATTTCAGCAAAGGTTGACGTCGCGGCCTTCTCACGCTCATCCCATGCAACTGTGCTAACAGATTTGACAACGACAACAACCACCCATGATCTCCTACAGACAGCACATCCACTTTGTACTTTCTTCATCTGCATACCTATAAAATTTTGTATATATATCGAATACCATTTGCGTATTCTGCACATGTGAGATAACAACGTGTGTGAAAACAATAGCATCAGAAGCTTATTAGATAGATGAAGTAGATGCCCTCGCGCATCGATTCTTTGTATTGTTAGTAATAGGTTCATTCCTTTTACAGATTGGATTAGCTTTGTAGAGCACGCGGTTTCGTCCGCTATTGTCTTGTGCTCTACAGTGTTATTGACCTGTATATTTTGTTATACTTAAATCTGATAACAACTCTGTTTGTTCTACATTCAGATTTGTGTCAACATTGCTATGGTTTCTAAATTTTGTCTGACTCTCTTATTGCTCAATCTGGTAATCTGTTCTTAATGAATTATTATTAGTCTAGTTGTTCACGACTAATATTTAGTCTTGTCTTTTGCGACTAATTCGCTGATTATCAGTCGAGCTCAGTATAGCTCTTCATGAATCATTCATGACTAATAATTTGTCTAGCTGTTCGTGACAAATTATTCTTCTGATGTTTTGTTGCTTAATGTTTGGCTACATAATCAGATCGACTGTGATTTCTATCACTAACGTTCTGTTCATTTCTGATAAGCGTAGTCATGCTTAGGGAAAGAGTAATGTAGCTCATTCCACTGTGCACGAACACTTTCCGTTCGAGTTCGTTTCTCATTCGAGTTACGAGTTCGCTTCTTTTCATGTTCTTTCTTTTCGAGCTATTTTAGTTTCTCACACTCTCACACCCTCTTTCAATTCCCAACATGGTATCAGAGCTATTTTCGTAGCCTGATAAGCTTCCACAGTACAAGACTCTACTAGCCGATAGAGTAATTGTCTTCTTGTTCTGTGATTCAGTACTAGATTTTCATACTTAGGTCATTGATAGTTATTACTATCACCTAGACTAATCTTCCACATGGATTCCCAAGGGAAAGCCAGTCCTATCATGGACAAGCTTGATGGAGCCAATTACCATCTGTGGAAATTTAAGATGAAAATTGTACTAATGGCTAAAGAATTGTATGACGTTGTTATAGGTGCAGAAGAGAAACCCGAAGTAGACGATGCAGCAATTGCCAGATGAAAGCTGGAAGATGGAAAGGCTTTCGCGCTAATCATCCTCAACTTTTTAGATACTCAGATTGGCCATGTATCTGAGGCCTAGACATCCAAAGAAGCCTGGGACATATTGAGCACACTATATGAAGTGCGAGATATAGCTTCCAAACTACATCTCAGGAGGAAATTTTACTCTCTCAAGATGGCGAATGGTGATTCCATACATAATCACATCAACCAATTCAAGAACCCGCTGAAGCAAATGGTCACTATCGGATCTATGATAGATGATCAAGACGCAGTGATACAATTGCTTACAAGCTTGCCAAGCTCATATGACAGCTAGGTGATGATCATCATGACACATCCAGAACTAACTCTTTCGAGAGTCATTACTATGTTGTTGCAGGAAGACACGCGGAGGAACAAAGTCTCAAGTTCCTCAGCTGATTCTCATGCCTTGTACACCAACAAGAGCATGACTAAGTAGAAGAAGAAAAAAGACCCGAAGCAATCAAATCCAGACCAGAAACCAGCACGGCACAAAGAACAGTCGAATTCACAGACGAAGAAGAAACTATTCAGTAGATATTGCAAGCGAAACCACCACGAAATTCAAGACTACCGGATACTGCAAGCAAAGAACAACAACAAGAAGTAGTCAAATCAAGTGGCAAATGTAGCTACAAAAACTCACAGCCTATTCAAGAAGTGGATCATGATGTCTTCATGACCAGCCATGAAGGAGCATCTGGCGACAGTTCTTGGTTCTTGGGTTCCGGAGCCACTCAACACATGACCAATCTCATTGGCTATTTTGAGTCCTATACACCTTACAGTACCAAGAAATATGTTCACCTTGGCAACAATATCACACAAGCTATTAAAGGTGAAGGTACTATGAGATTGAGTTTTGCAAATGATCAATCTAAGCTACTCTCTAAATTCTTGTATGTACCAAATTTATCTACGAATCTGCTCTTTGTAAGCAGGATCATAGATCTAGGACATAGAGTAGAATTCGAATGTGATCAGTGCAAAGTAGTTGATAGGATAGGCAAGATCCTAGCACTCGGAAAGAGACATGGATACTTGTATAAATTAAGTCATTGCTTTTCTGCCTCTAGTCAGGCGCTCAGTACTTCTATTCATGCAAATAAAATTTTACTTTGGCATTATAGACTTGGTCACTTGAATCATGTTGTTGTACAACAAATGTCTAGACAATCTATTGTTCTTGATATCGACTATCCTCGTGATAAAGTCGAGTCATCTATATGTCAAGACTTTCTAGCTGGTAAACAAACCAGAAAACCATTTGAATCAAGCCATCAGCATATTACTGTGAAAATTGTCAACATTTCCTAGCTAGTTTGAGGCCTAAATTGGCTAAAATTGTAAATAGTTTTGGTTCTGGAGTTTCACACGTGTGAACCAGGCCACAATGTTTTTATTTACTATATTTTTTCAGTATGATGAAGTGTCAAACTTCATACCCTTCAAAATGAGACCATTTTGATGTATTTTGGTCATATAAGCCATTTTTAGCTATTTTTCCTATATAGGGAATATCTAGGGTCAAGTACCTTCTAGAGAGAGGAGAGAGAGTCATCTTCCTCATCCATAAATAGTAGGGAAGTCGTGGAGAACAAGTTGGAGAAACCTTTTGTATGCTTCATTGAGATCAATAGATCATTGTCATTGTTTCTTCCTCCATTGAGAGCATTGTTGTGTGTATTGTCTTCAAGCTATTGTGTATGATCTTAGGTGCTTTCCAAAAGTGGTAGGCTGATGTATTATGGACTGTATAATGATATTTTGGGCCGCACTTGATGTTTATGGAAGTTTCCATTTGTGATAAATGCTTTTTGATCAAGTTCTTTGCATTCTAGGTAGCATAGAATGTGTTGCCAATTCCAAGCTTATGTAGTTTGGAGTGCAAGCATTCAAGCCAATGATCTTGGAGTTTAGATCCACTTAGGATCTGTATTTTTCACATGGTATCAGAGCTGGTTGGCTTCTATTTACAGTAAGTATTCCATTTTTGGTGATATTTGGATGTTTGATCAAGTTCTAGCATGATTTTGCATTGCTTTGTTGATCAAATCTTACTAACCTTTGTTTTGTGAGTTGAACTTGTGGATCAAAAGCATATTTCAGGTCTATTGAAGATCAGAGGCTGAAAAGAAACTATTTTGGATCAGATCATAACACCTAATTATTTGTGATTGTGAGGCTTGTGCATATTCAATACTAACAATGTTCTTTTCAATCCTATTGTTGACAATCTCCATTCTTGGATGAACACTCTCCTTAAGTGGATGAAACTTCTCCTTAAGTGGATGACAAATGCTCTTTTGAGTGAGTTGTAATTCTCCTAAAGGCTGAGCAAAGCTCCCATTTGGATGAAAGATCCCCTTTTTTGGGTGAACATATTGTAAGCTCCATTGTGAAGAGCATATTGTAAAGATTGTCATCAATTTTGGCATAATTTTTGGTGTACTTTGTTGAGCATGTAAGTAACTCTCCTTATGTAATTTGATTGGAGCATTTGCTGGAAGGTGTTAACCATTATGCAAGTGTGTTTTCAGGTTCTTAACAGGTTGAGGAACATTCTCATGTGAAGTGATCTTAGATCTACATCTAAACACCAAGATTTGACAAGATAGTGAAGCTAGTCTTGTGATTCACTAAGTGTGCTCATTCATTCACCTCTAAATCTTGTATTTATCACTTGCTGGAGTTTATAAACTTTTAGAAGTGTGGTTTACATGTGGTTTTACAGGTTGAATCAATATCTTAGTGTGTTGATCATATGTTGATCAAGTTTGTTCATTACTAGGTAATCTTGGCATCCTAGTTTTGGGTATTTTCTAAGAATGCAAGTAACTCTTCACACCATAACTTGATTTGGTCACTTGCTGGAAAGTTTGAGAGCTTAAGCAAGAGTGTGTTCAGGTTGGTTTGATTTTGTAATCCATTCTTAGTGTGTGCAAAGTGTTGCATGTGTTTCAATCTTCTTTTCTATGCTTGGAAACCATCTAGGTTCAAGATAGAAGTGTTTTAGGGTCCTAAATCTTCATAGATATCTTTATCTATCATTTGTTGAGAGAAAAGTGAGTGCTAAGTGCTTAAGGACAGAACCTAAAAGTTGAAGAAACATTAGAATCATGGCTTCCAATGGTGGGATCATGCTAGAGTCTAGTGAAAGGTTGAGTTCATCAAACTACTCTACTTGGAAAGTGAGGATGGAGTCCTTACTTGAGTTGAATGAACTCATGGACATAGTTGCAGAAATTGAAGAGAGACCTCTCACACTTCAAGAGCAACAAAGGTTTGATAAGAAGGCCAAAAGGGCTCTTCATATCATTAAAATGAATGTTACAAATGAACTTCTCAAGGAAGTTGGAAAGTGTCAAAGTGCAAGTGAGGCATGGAATGCCTTAAAGAAGCTCTTTGAATCAAAGTCCACATCTAGGGTATTGACCCTAAGGAGACAAATATTTTCTAGTAGGCAAAGAGAGGGTGAAAGTGCTCATGCATTTATCTTGAGAGTTAAGTCCCTAAGTGATGATTTAGCATGCATTGATGAGAACATAAAAGATGGTGAAATAGTCCAAGTTATGTTGAATGGTTTGCTAAATGAACATGCTAACCTTGTGCAAAGTTTTGCCATTCAAAGAGTCTTGCCAAGTGTGGTTGACTTGCAAGAAATCTTATTGGCTGAAGAACATAGGTTGCAATCAAAGCTTGATGGTGCATCCTTGCAAGGTGGAGGTGAAGAGGCTTTCTTCACAAAAGGCAAATTCAAGGGCAAAGGTAAAGGCAAAGGGAAATGGTCCAAAGGTGGTAACTTTGATCATGATGATCACTCTTCCTCTTCCTCTTCTACTAAGAACAATAAGTCAAAGTTCAAGTGCTTTTATTGTGGGATAAAAGGTCATTTTGCAAATGAATGTTATAAGAAGAAAAGAGAGCAAGGAGAGAGGCAAGGAAATCTTACAATAGATGAGGAAGAACATAACACATGTGAATCACTTGTTATGACTTCAAGTTTGTTAGCCAACATAGATGATAATGATCCTTGGTGGATTGATAGTGGAGCCTCATCTCACATGACAAGACATAAGGAATACTTTACATCCTTATTGTCTTATGAGGGAGAAGGTAACATCATCTACACTGCAAATGATGGTCAATGTGACATCAAAGGCATAGGCACTATTCCTATTTCCCTTTCAACAAATAGGAAAGCAAATCTTGAAAATGTTTTGTACATTCCTTCAATCACTAAGAATTTGCTTAGTGTAAGTCAAATGATTGACAAAGGACTTGATGTGGAGTTCATTGGAGATGCATGTTTGATAAGTAAATGTGGATCCTTGATTGCTCAAGGTAGGAGGCATGGTAAACTTTTCAAGCTTGATGCATGTGTGATCTCTAATCATGAAGGATGTATGGCTAGGGAGCAATTGACAAACCAAGAAGTTTGGCACAAGAGGTTGGGCCATCCCAACTTCAAATCTTTGGAGGTAATGGCAAAGAAAGAGCTTGTTCTTGGTCTCCCTAAAAGTCTTGTTGCAAACAATAGTGTTTGTGAACATTGTGCCTTGTCCAAATCTCATAGACTTGCTTATTCTAGATCTACTTCTAGATCTAAAGAAGCTTTTCAACTTGTGCATTCTGATATTCATTCTTCTAGTACAACTAGCAATGGTGGGGCAAAGATGTATGCAACTTTCATTGATGACTTTAGTAGGTATACTTGGATCTATCTTCTTAAAAGTAAGGATGAAGTGTTTGCTGCATTTGTCAAGTTCAAGAATGAAATGGAAAACCAATTCAATACAAAGATCAAATGCTTAAGATCTGATAATGGAGGGGAATACACCTCAAATAGGTTCAAAGACTTTTGTATAGCACATGGGATTAAGAGGGAGATGTCTAGTCCTAGGACTCCACAACAGAATGGAGTGGCCGAGAGGAAGAATAGAACCCTTTGTGAATGTGCCAAGGCAATGAGACTACATGCTAATCTTGCTAAGTCTTTTTGGGGGGAAGCTTTAGCATGTGCTAACTATCTATGTAATAGATGGACAAGTGCTTCCTTGGATGGTAAAACTCCTCATGAGGTTCTTTATGGTAGAAGGCCGAGTGTCAAGCATTGTAGGATCTTTGGATGTACATGTTTTGTCAATATCACACTTGATGATAGAACTAAAGAAGATCCTTCATCAAAGAAGGGTGTGTTTGTTGGCTATAGTGAAGTAAGCAAGGCTTACAAAGTGTACATTCCTTCTACAAAGAAAGTTGTCATAAGTAGGGATGTCATCTTTCATGAAGAGAATGTTTCCAATGTTGTTGATGTTGATGTTGATGTGCCTACTAATCATCATGATGTGCAAGATGTCTTGGATGAATATGGAGATGCCACTCCAAAGCAAACTTCAAGGAAGACTCAAAGGCAAAGGGCTAAGCCATCAAGGCTAACCTATGATGAAAAAGGAAAGCAAGTGGTGGACAACTCTAACTTTGCTTTTCTTACCTCTTTTGATGAACCAACTTGTGTAGGTGAAGCAATTCAAAAGAAGGAATGGATCCAAGCCATGGATCATGAGCATCAAGCACTCATCAAAAGCAACACATGGAGGTTGGTAAAGCTTCCAAAGGACAAGAAGGCAATTGGTTGTAAGTGGATCTTCAAGATCAAGACAAATCAAGATGGATCAATCAACAAGTACAAGGCAAGGTTGGTGGCAAAGGGGTATGCTCAAGAATATGGTATTGAGTATGATGAGACCTTTGCACCCGTGGCAAAGATGGTAACTATTCGAATCCTAATCTCTCTTGCAACTCTTTATGATTGGGATATGTGGCAAATGGATGTTACTAATGCCTTCTTGAATGGTGATCTTGAAGAAGATATTTACATGGAGCAACCCGAGGGCTATGTTTCACATGATGAGCCTAATCATGTGTGCTATCTCCAAAAGAGTTTGTATGGGCTAAAGCAAGCACCAAGGAGTTGGTATGCTAAGCTCAATTCCTTCTTACTTTCTCAAAACTTTGTTATGAGTGAGTATGATCATTCTCTCTACTTTAGATTGAATGAAATGATATCACTTTACTTTTGATCTATGTTTATGACATTATCTTAAGTGGTGGTAACAATCTAGATATAGATGAAATCAAGATGGCACTCAAAAGAGAGTTTGAAATTCAAGATCTTGGTAAACTTCATTATATCTTAGGAATAGAGATTATTAGAACTTCTAAATCTACATTCATATGTCAAGAAAAGTATGTTAACTCTATTCTAAAAAGGTTTCATATGGAAGATTGTAAAGTTGTTTCTACTCCTATGGAATCAAATGTAAAGCTAACTACAAGAAGTAATGAAAGATCCTTCAAGGACATTACTCTCTATAGAAAGCTAATAGGATCTCTTATATGGTTAACCATCACAAGACCTGATCTAAGCTTTGTGGTTGGTAAACTAAGTCAATTTATGCAAGATCCTAGTGAGGCTCATTGGAAGCTAGGAAAGAGAGTACTTAGATACATCTCGGGATCTAGAGATTTTGGCATCTTGTATGGAGGTACTACACCTAACCTTTGTGGATTTTCAGATTCAGATTTTGCAGGTGATCAAATGGATAGGAAGTCAACAAGTGCCTTTGCAATCTATCTTGGAGATGGAGTGGTCTCATGGCTATCAAAGAAGCAACCAACTATCTCTCTATCTTCCACCGAAGCCGAGTACAAGGCATTAACAACATGCACCAAGGAGATTCTTTGGATCAAGAGGATGTTATTGGATCTTCACTTGCTGGAACCAGAGAAGACTCCAATCATACTTTGTGATAACCTTTCAGCCCAAAGCTTGGCAAGCAATCCTGTTTTTCATGCAAGGAGCAAGCACATTGAGATTGCTCACCATTTTGTGAGAGATCAAGTCATTGCCAAAGAGGTGGAGCTTCAACATGTCTCTTCAAAGGAGTGTGTGGCTGATATCTTCACCAAACCATTGGGAAAGGACCTATATTTAATGCATAGATCTAATCTTGGAATGTGCTCAAAGACTATGTTGAAACTAGCATCCAATGTTGAAGAGGGAGTGTGAAAATTGTCAACATTTCCTAGCTAGTTTGAGGCCTAAATTGGCTAAAATTGTAAATAGTTTTGGTTCTGGAGTTTCACACGTGTGAACCAGGCCACAATGTTTTTATTTACTGTATTTTTTCAGTATGATGAAGTGTCAAACTTCATACCCTTCAAAATGAGACCATTTTGATGTATTTTGGTCATATAAGCCATTTTTAGCTATTTTTCCTATATAGGGAATATCTAGGGTCAAGTACCTTCTAGAGAGAGGAGAGAGAGTCATCTTGCTCATCCATAAATAGTAGGGAAGTCGTGGAGAACAGGTTGGAGAAACCTTTTGTATGCTTCATTGAGATCAATAGATCATTGTCATTGTTTCTTCCTCCATTGAGAGCATTGTTGTGTGTATTGTCTTCAAGCTATTGTGTATGATCTTAGGTGCTTTCCAAAAGTGGTAGGCTGATGTATTATGGACTGTATAATGCTATTTTGGGCCGCACTTGATGTTTATGGAAGTTTCCATTTGTGATAAATGCTTTTTGATCAAGTTCTTTGCATTCTAGGTAGCATAGAATGTGTTGCCAATTCCTAGCTTATGTAGTTTGGAGTGCAAGCATTCAAGCCAATGATCTTGGAGTTTAGATCCACTTAGGATCTGTATTTTTCACAATTACTAGAGGATTGTTAGACATTGTACATTTAAACATTTGTGGCCCAATGAAAAATCCTTCGCTGAAGGATGCAAAGTATTTTATAACTTTTATTGATGAATTTTCTAGGAGGACTATGGTGTACTTTATAAAGAAGAGATCAGAAGCCTTCAATTGCTTCAGAATCTTCAAGGAGCGTGTAGAGAAGGAGAGTAGAAGGACGATCAAGGCCTTAAGATCAGACAATGGTGGAGAATATATTTCTATTGAGTTCCAGGAGTGCTTCCAAAGCCAAGGCATTGAGTAGCAATTCATCACTCCTTACAGTCCTCAGTCTAATGGCTTAGCTGAAAGGAAGAACTGTACCTTGGTTGAATCAGCCAAATGTATGCTAGTGCATGCATCGCTACCCAAGAAATTCTGGGCCAAAGTTGTCTCCACTGCAGCTTATGTCCAAAATAGATGTTCGACCAAGGCCCTCTCAGGAAAGACATCCCATGAGGTGTGGACAGGCTCTAAGCCTTCTGTGAAGAACCTAAGAGTATTCAGATGCGTTGCCTATGCGTAGATCCCAAAAGACACGAGGAAGAAGTTGGACGGGCCAAGGTCTCAAGACCATCCTGATTGGATATACTTCATCTAATATTACATACAAGTTGTATGATCCTGGTACCCAACAAATCTTGTATAGCCGGGATACAGTATTTATTGAGGATCAGTTTGTTGACATCAAAGGCAAGGACATTGTTCCAGAAGAACCTTCATCACCTGCCATTGACACAACAATCAGAGCTTCAAGCTTAGGCGTGTCAACTGTCGACCCACTTCTTGACAGCGAATCAGATGAAGATGTTGCTGCTAACCATGGGTTCATCAGTCAATTCCACCCAAAAGATCAAGCTGAGTGCGCACACAGCCCATAAGGTATACTCCTGAGTCTTCATGTCTCTTGATACAGGAACCAACAATAGTCGAAGAGGCACTCAGCCAACCATACTCTGATCTTTGGAGAGAAGCTATGGACAAAGAGTATTCCTCTCTAATAGAGAACTAGACATGGTCATAGTCGAAGCTCCTATTGGCTGCAATATCATTGATTGCAAATGGATCTTCAAGATCAAGTATAATGCCAATGGAGCAATTGATCGAAGGAAGGCAAGACTGGTAGCACATGGATTCACTCAGATTTCCAACGTCGACTACAGCGAGACTTTCAGTCCAGTAGTCAAACATTTGTTGATCTAAGCCCTCATGGCTTATGCTGCAGCTGCCGACCTTGAAGTACATCAACTTGATGTACAAACAGCTTATCTGAATGGAGTTATATAAGAAGACATCTACATGATCCAACCCGAAGGATACGTTCTAGAAGGTATGAAAAATCATGTCTATAAACTACATAAAGCACTTTACGGCTTGAAACAGTCTGGCAGAGGTTGGTTTCGGAGGATCAACACATTCCTCATTGAACTGTGAAGATTATTAAAATATTATCTTCCTATCTCGAGTTTGGGGTCATGTCCATGATAACATTCACTAGATTTCATGTTGTACATATAAGGAGTGTGAATTGAGCACATATCCTTCTAGTGTAGCTCGAATTTGAGTTAGATAGGTTCAATTGTAATAACATGCAGATGTTTTGATAGCATCAAAGTCTTACTGTATGCATGCAAGCCACATGCAACCAGTGCAAGCAACATGCAAAGTAGTTTCTGTGATCTACACATGTCTAGAAAATTTTATGAGTTGACATGCAATACATGCACCATACATGCATGCAGTTACACATTGGATCTCTGGTAGGTGAATTAGTTCAGTTAAGTGGACTTTCCATGCAATTCCACTGTAGGAATTCGAGTCTCTCTCATGTAGGGAAAGTTGGGCATGTTTTGCCATATTGTGAATATTGAGATTTTGGTGTTTTGGACTCATTCTCTCTCTACCCAAGTTTTCTATGCTTGATTTTCTCTCTCTACTCGAGAGCAGCCTCTTTTTCCCATACTGAACACTTAGAATTATTTCTGACATTCATTTCTCTGATTTTTTATCAGATGTATGCCATTGTGCTCTTGTCTTAGATTTTTCAAGCATACTGTTCTTTGATCAATCTTGTGCAATCACAACACCTCACTAAGATCCTGTAGGGTGTGTGGTGAAGTTCACATGTGCTAAAAATTTCACATGGTATCAGAGTTTCATGCTTTGAAGAGGTGTCAGTGTTTTTGCTTGCAGGAACTCGAATTTTGGAGAAGGATTCAAACTCGCTGAGAAACAGGCAATTTGTGGATCATAATCAAGGCTGATCTGATCCAGCAGAGCTCTGTACGGACAGAGAGCTCACACGTGTGAAATCAGTCCTCATTAATGAGTGCTACTTCTCAAGAAATGATCCAATTTTGATGTTCTATAGCTTGTTGGATAGGTATTGGAGAGTAGAATGTGTTGCTCTTGTTTCTAAATCAATTTGATTTGTTTTTAGAAGAGTTTTAGGCAATCAGAGAGTTTGAGAGGGTAGTCAACTCGTGGGATATGTCAAATTAAGCACACATCTATGTTTTTCACCAATTTCATTAATTCTCATTGTCAATCAAGTAGGCTTGGATAGAAGTGAGTGTTCGGAGGTCTTAGACTTTTCATTTCACACATATTATTGTGTTTGAGTTGAAAGTAAGTTCCTAGAGAGTTTTGTAGTACATTGAAACTTGTGGAAGAGATAGACTTCTTGCTTGCATGTGCTTCTTCTTTTGTGACTAAAGCAAGATCCAAATTCAAGATAGATTGATTTTTAGTATTGAGAATTTGTTCTCACATCTATTGCTAGATTTCATAGGGTGGATCGACATCTGTGTTAGATCCTAGATTGAGATAGCAAGCAACATCTTTTGAACTCCTTTTTTTTTTTATCATTACTAGAATTTCTTACCAAGAAGATGTCTTCATCTGGTTCACATTTCTTAGAGCACAGTGAGAGATTAACATCTTCCAATTATGCAATGTGGAAGATCATAATGGAATCATTGTTGATTCTACAGGATGTAATGGATATTGTGAGTGGAGCTGAAGAAGAACCTGCTGCACCTAATAAAGCTGCAGCATTCCACAAAAGAACCAGAATTGCCCTTCATTTTATAAAAATGAATGTTACCAACCTCAATCCAAGATCTGATCAATCTAGCATCAAAGAGGTGAAGTTAGTTGTCACACATAGATTCGTTCCCATGAGAGCGATAATACAGTTCAGATTTCAACATGAATGGAAGATTCACATCTAACTCTAACATCCATTAACCCTAAGCACTAACACTACATCCACTGATACTACATCCGCTAACACTAGATCCACAACAAAGGTAGCTTACTCTTTCTCTCTCTCCCTTTATCCCTCATAAAAGGTATAATAATATGCAGTCCCAATAATAATGAGATCCAACAATTAGCAAAACACAAATAAAGCATGAGAGATGGAGGAAAAGTAATAGAGAGCAAGAACATTCATCAATCCATTTCACAAAAGAACCAATCTGCTTTATTGAAATGAGGAAATGGACATGTGTAGGAGCTCGAGTTGGTCCTTTTTTATAGTAGAGAGAAGGACCTTGGCCTCTGAATCCTATTGGTCCATTTCTGCCTCCCTAATTATTCAAATTTAAAAAAGAGTGGAAACCATCCAAATTGGAGGGAAACCTAACTTTATTCAGTAACATGACATTTAGGCCCTGCGACATTAAAAGTCTCGCAAAAAGGCCTAAAGTCCTTTTATTGACTTTCTAATTAATCAAATCTCTATGTGATCATTGAGTTGGACTTACACACGCAGGGTGCCAAATCCCTCTCACTTATTAACTAGGGTTAAGGTTGCCTTGGGATCCGCAAACCCTCCAACATCAGCACATTGAAATCAGATATCACTACATCAGAGCAAGGTTCTCAACAAGGAGGTGAGCTTAACGTACTGCAGAACACAGGACATGGTTGCAGATATATTCACAAAGGCATTAAGTGTTAATGCACACAACAAATTTTGTGCATTGCTCAGTCTGAAGATCAAGGCATTCACGGATCCAGATTAAGAGAGGGTGTTGGATTTATCTCCTCTACTCTCCTAAATCCTATTTTAATTTACCTCCATTCATGCTACATTTTTTACTCATGTTGTCGCACAGTCTGCATATTTACATGTAAAATAAGACAGCAAAAAATTTGACTATCTACATAAATACAAGTACATTTCCATAGCAAAAAAGACAAAAAATGTGACACTATGTTTTCACACATGATTTGTGACAGGTGAAAAAGACGACATTGCCTTACAAAATGTCGAAGGCACCCTAGGAAAAGTGAAGGCACCCTGTAAATCAAATCCTAAGGCATTTGTCAGAGTGTCGCATTTTTTGCATCTTCACCAACGTTCATTTCAACAAAGGCTGACGTCCCGGCCTTCTCATGCTCATCCCATGCAACTGTGCTAATAGATTTGACAACGACAGCAACCACCGATGATCTCCTACAGACAGTACATCCACTTTGTACTTTCTTCATCTGCACACCTGTAAAATTGTGTATATATATTGAATACCATTTGTGTATTCTGCACATGTGAAATAACAACGTGTGTGAGAACAGTAACATTAGAAGCTTAGTAGATGCCCTCGCGCATCGATTCTTTGTATTGTCAATAATAGGTTTATTCCTTTTACAGATTGGATTAGCTTTGAAGAGCACGCGGTTTCGTCCGCTATTGTCTTGTGCTCTACAACGTTATTGACCTATATATTTTGTTATACTTAAATCTGATAACAGCTCTGTTTGTTCTGCGTTCAGATTTGTGTCAACATTGCTATGCTTTCTACATTCTGTCTGACTCTCTTATTGCTCAATCTGGTAATCTGTTCTTGACAAATTATTATTAGTCTAGCTGTTCGCGACTAATATTCAATCTTGTCTTTCGTGACTAATTTGCAATTGATTATTAGTCGAGCTCAGTCTAGCTCTTTACAAATCATTCATGACTAATAAATTATCTAGTTGTTCATGACAAATTATTTTTCTGATATTTTGTTGCTTAATGTTTGGCTACGTAATCAAATCGACCGTGATTTCTATACCTAACATTCTGTTTGTTTCTGATAGGCATAGTCATGCCTAGGAAAAGAGTAATATAGCTCATTATGCTGTGCACGAATACTTTCCATTTGAGTTCGCATCTTTTCGTGTTTGTTTTTTTTCGAGCTATTTTAGTTTCTCAAACTCTCACACCCTCTTTCAATTCCCAACAACTTGTGTGTGCATAGATCAATAGCTCTTCGTGGACGAAGACTAGCACACATATTACCAATATGTGCAAAAACCGAGACGGACAAACAAAAAAAAATGATCGGGCACCTTTTATAATTTTCATTCACATGTGCTAGTCAACAATCAATGTGACAAAAGTCTATTTTATGAAAATTCTATGCATGTGCGAGCTTGCCAGGGTGATACATGTCAAATGATGAGTGGTCCATACTATTCCACGTGGTGGCACACAATTGCATTTGGTTCATATAATATTCACACATGTGGATTACGGATGTCTGCATATTCACACGTGCGAGGGTCGGGGGTATAAGACTTGCACTCCCAAGGTGATTTTCACTTCTTCTTTTTTGTTGTTTTCTATGGATATCACTCCTATGAAACACGCCTCACTCCACAAGCCACAAAAGCGATATCCCACCCACTCGTACCATCCGTACGTATCGCTTCTCTACATGCCCAAGCCTGCTTCTCGCTCTTGCATCTTTACTCTCATGCACATAAGTGATATCCCACTCCCTCTCCGCTATGGATAGGCTAAAATAAAATAGGAAAGATTTTTTTTTTCTTGGTTCTGTCGCAAGGCCTCTCGTGGTCTTGAATCCTCCAAGGCAAACAAGAATGCATAATAGTAGCAGGTGGTTGTTAGAGATAAAGAAATATCAAAGATCAACCACTCTTCTGATTCCGAAAGTCCTCTTCTACCAGTTGATTTGCCAAATTGCAACAGTTGATTTGGGAAGTTTTGTTAGGTTCACACCGGGGGAACTATAGTGCTTGCAAGAAGCTGCTAAGGATTATCAGAGTCTATTTTGATTCATTTTTGCTAGCCATTCATGCCAAGCAGGTAACCATAATGCCCAAGGATTTTCAGTTGCTTTATAGGATGAGAGAGAGATATTGTAGACTTCATAAGAGGGAGCCATCTGCACCAAAAGATGAGCCCCTAAATAGAAAAAATCTTTCTACAAAAAGGCCTCGCAAGCAAAAAAGCCCCTAAAAATCTTTGGTTGTATATGTTTTGTTCACATTCCTAAATAGCTTAGGAAGAAGTTGGATCTTAGAACAAATAAATGTATTTTCATTGACTATCCTGATGAACATAAAGCTTACAAAGTTTATGATCCATTCACCAATGTAGTATTTGTCTCTAGAGATGTAATATTGCAAGAACATACATACTATGATTTTAAACAACCATCAATAAATGATGGTATGTCATTTCATCCTATTTTACGTAGCATGGAATCTTCCAACAATAATGTTTCTTCTACAAAACCTACAACTACAGCTACAGAAGCCAAGCAGCCGATAGTACTTATCATCAAACCAGACCAAGCCAGCTCGAGCAGATCTGGAGAAATTCAAGAAGAAGCATCACCGCATCTTGGTCAACCAAACGTCCACAGATTCTCATGGACTCGAACAGTTCTTGAGAGGTACACACCTCAATCATTCTGGACTTCATCAGAAGAACCAGAGAGCTTAGCCGAAGCAATTAACTCTAAGAATATTGTGAAGTCGCAAGAAGCCATGGAAAGCAAGTACAACTCACTTTTGACAAACTAGGCTTAGACACTGGTCCACTTCCCAACTCACAAGAGAGTTATCGACAACTTCAAGAAGAAGATCAACTCTAATGGTTGCATTGCTAAATGAAAAGCACAGCTGGTGGCTAAAGGATCCACTCAAGTCCAAGGAGTGGATTATCGAAAAAAATTTAGTCTTGTCCTCAAGATGTAGTCAATCAGGGCTCTAATTGTATTAGTAGTCACGGAAGATCTCGAAATACACCAAATAAAGATAATGATGAGATATATTCATGGAAGTTTAGATCACATTTTATGCTACAATGGAAATGTTATCGACCCACTCGTCTGCAAGGCTAATCTAGACTCAGATTGGAGAGGAATAGTCTCTACCAGAAAATCTACCTCCGGGTTTTGTTTCTATTTGGCAGGGGGACCGATTTCGTGGAACTCAAGAAAGCAAAAATCAGTCACACTTTCTTTGACCAAGACAGAGTACATCATAGCATGTCAAGCTTTAAAAGAAGTTGTATGGATCAGGTTATTACTTTGCAACTTACATCACACTCAATTCAATGCTACCACCATTCTGTGTGACAATTTGAGTTGTATTTCACTATCACTAAATTCTTGATTTCATGGCAAATTCAAGCACAGAAATCCAGTATCATTTCATTTGGAAGAAAGTTTTCTCAGGGGAAGTGATCCTTCAATACTGCTCCACAACAAAAATGGCCACAGACATCTTCACCAAAGTGCTCCCCAAGATCGAGCACCAGAAGTTCTTCAACATGCTGAACCTGACGAAGATACCAAGGCACCAACCGTGGCCTTAAGGGGGACTATTGGAAATTAAGTCCACAATTGTCTCCTTGGTGAATGACTATTTTTATTTCAAAATTCTTCCTACATGTTTATTGATCGTTGATCTAGGATCAGGTGAAACCAACTTTGGTTCTACGTCTGCTCATCTAATACCTGCAGGAATCACAACTTAGATAGCCAAACTATTTTAAGAACGTCTACAACAGGCTTTCTGCTGATCTCTAGCAAAGGATAACCAATTCTATCATATTTTCATGTTCAATTATTTGAAGACCATTGAAGACTTGGCCATCTTCAAGGACTTCCACGAATCAGCATTTAGAACAGCTCTACAAAAATACATTACTTTTTTGACAATCTGCACAATCACACTAAGTGTTGCGACAGTCTGCATAAATACTCTAAGTGTCATGACAGTCTATAAAAATGAACTATGTTTTTAACAGTGTTGGCTTTTTTGTATTTCTCTGAAATGTGACAGTGTCGGTTTTTTCGCATTTCTCTGAAATGCAACACTTCAGCATAGTTCAATAGTTTAACTATTTTGTGACAATGTCGGCTTTTTTGCACTTTCCCAAAAAATGTGACACTTACCTTTGGCTTCTTTCTTTCAACAATTTTGAAGAAGTTAACTTATGTGTAATTCAAAAGTTGTTTTAAAGACACCTTCACATTTTTAAGGGCACTGTCAACATTTTAAAAACACCTTCGCATCTTTATGGACACTGTCGGCTTTTTTGCAAAATCTTGAAAAGAGAGAAAACTTCCGAAGGTCGTCTATTTTCAACGAGGAATGTTCTAGACACTTCCCATAATTTGTGAAGTGAGAGAAAGCCACTTCATGTAAAGTGTGAAGTGAGAGATTTGCAGCGTCCTCGTCCGCTTCAACATTCCCTTATTTGTTGACCATATATACTGTGTACAATTGTCACAAAAGTCGAATACTTCCAAGTACAACGGCTTACCTAATTAGGTGACAAACATTTACTCTAGTTAATATATGGATAAAATCTATAAATGGATCATCCAGACACACTCTATGTGATGCTCCATCCATGAGACGAATGATTTTGCACCTCCCAATTACGCAGTCATTCTGGTTGTAATTGCTATTTTGTTGTGCTTCAGTGTAATGTAGCAGCAACACGCTTTTCTATAATGTATAACGTAGATAAATGCTTGTTGTGATTTGAATGTACTTCATTGCTATTTGATAGCATTTGTTCACTCACTCTGATCAGAACATGGACGTCTATGACTCCTCAATTTTTTATCAGACGATGGCTGTCTTTGACGTTTGAGAAAATTCTGCTATCATAGTGCTCTTTCCATCTATTTTAGAACTAAACTTCTGATTAAATCCATTTCCAGTATTACCATATACAAACCATTTCGAATATCTTCGATGGACTATACTCGTTCTATTTTTTGAGTATGAATTAATTTATAAGATTTTGCTGGGCACCAGAACACTTAAGTTGTGATTATACTTAGCATAAACATTCTATTAGACTGTTTTTGCACCTAGCAGCCCATTGTAGCGGAAGAGCTATTCCGCAAATATTCCTGCTCTCTTCTTTGCTCACGTTCTCTATTCTTCCTTGCCCCATTAAAGTGGATCATGTTGTGGAGCACAAACCGAATGGATTCACACCATCCATTGCCAACCCCAAATACAAATGGCGAGGCTCATTCCTAAACTCATGCCAAGTAGCATCCACGTGCTTCCATGCTAGAGAATCGGCACCTTGGCGGGTATGGTCGCTCCTTGCAAATCTTGCATGTAGCGGTGTTCTCCACAGCGTGGACACATGCTTGCCTCCTCAAACTCATCTCGATATAAGATACAATCATTGGGACATGCATGAATACTCTTGTAATCCATGCTGACCACAGATAACATTTTCCTGGCTTCTTGTCGAGACGCCACCATGGTGTAATTTGGAGGCAGCATTTTTCTGAGCAAACTACAACTAAATATATATTTATGTAATTAATTATATATAGTTTCTCACAACGCATGAAAAAATAAAATGAGATGAGATCAGTTTGTCTATAACACACAAGAAGATTGCAAGCTTACCCAAACAACTCTGTGAAGCTCGCATCCGACCACCCGTACTTAGTTTGCAAGTTCAAAAGTAACAAACAAGCTTGCAACTTTGACATTTGTCCACCTTTGTACAATGGAGTGGATGCCAAGCCACACATCATCTCTTCTTCCCTTGTCAATGTGTCCTCGGGTGGGTTCGTGAAGATTGCATCCATCATTTCATCCATGTCCCCCTTGTGATCATGCGCTGTGAATGGCACATCCTCGTGTATTGTGTCTCCTTGGGACATATCTTCATGCAAGTCCACGAGTGGTGTATGCGAGGAAAGTGGTGGCTCTCATGCACTTGCACATCTGAATCTTGCGGATTGCATGGCAACATCTAGTTGAATTCTTCGATAGTCATGTGAGTGCAAGTCATCATCCTACACAATACAAGTGCAACAATAGTCAAGAACAACAGAATATTCCTCCAATTGTGAAGACCGCCAAAAATAACATACAAGGTAAGGGTGCATGCAATCATGTTTTTTAGCAATACAAAGTGCTTTGCAAATCAGAACTCACTAAAGAACGGACTTTGGGCCACACAAATAATGACTCTCTCTCAATATGTCTATACATGCGAACGTGTAATATAGTAATATGTCACTCTTGTCACAGTGCATACTTACATCGTATACATGGGCATGGTATTCTCTGGTATAGCCAGGCCTCTGATCCAATATGTGATGGTCCGTCCTCATCATCTGAAGAAGACGAACGTGAACTCGCCATTTCCATCAGTGCACCTTGATGTTGACAATGGATGGAACACAATACATAAAACAAACTAATTGAATATAGTGAGACGAATACAAGACATGTTTATAATTACTAATTTTGAGTCTAGTGCAACTAGTCTCTTAAATTCATCAACAAAAGATAAATTAGCCTAAGTTTCATTTGAATAAACACGTTTTTGAAAGTGTGGGAAAGTTGGTAGTCAAGTTTGAGTAGATTCATATTTAAAAGTTGGGTACATAGAATCTAGACCCAAAAATAGTAGGGTTTACATTTTGGAGGGAAAGCCAAGTGGCCAAATAGGGTTTGGACTTGCTACAAAAGGATGTAACTCCTGGAGGAGCAGATCTTTTCTCTTCTCTATCTCATTTAATGCTTATACATGGTTCTCTTAGGTTCTACTATCCATTGGTGCACTATACTTGTGATATTTTGCAATTCTATGTGTAGAATGATCAATATTTGTTATTTTTAGGTTCACACGTGTGAAATACAGTATGGTACTATTTTTTTACAGATAGTAACTTCTATTTATGTTTTGGTTCATGTTTGATAAAGATCTATTAGAGTTTTTATCTCATTTTTTGTGTAGATGCTGATTTTTTCACATTGGCAAGATTGTTGGAGTTGATTGTTTTCTAACCAAAGATCAAAGAGACATTTTGGATCTTAGTAATTTGAAATCTTTCACACGGTATCAGAGCTTGTGTTTCAGGTTTTGAAGGAGGCAATCACATCTATCAATGATTTGGAAAAGATATCAATGCTAGAGCATGCTAGATTGGATTCTACACCAAAATCGAGTTTCTTGCATTTGTAGTTTGAATCCTTTGTAGATCAAAACTCTATATGTTTATAATCTTGATAAATTCATATTTTTGAATTCACATGGATTTGGCCCATTTTTTTATCATTGGATTAGCCTAAGTGGTGGCTAATAGATTGCATATCAAGTTTTTGGCATTTGCATATAGATTTTAAAATATTCATTTTTTTGTGATTTTGTCAAAAGCTAATTTTGAGTGGATCTCTAGATAGTGAGGTTGTTGGACTTCATTTTAGTGTGTTTTAATCTTTTAAAGTGACAAGAGTCATTAGATTGAGGATAGATCATAGGTTGATCAAGATTTCATGATTCTATGTGTTGATTTGCTTGGTATAAGTGCTAGAAGAGAATTTGAGAATATTTATATCCTTGTGATTTTTGTTTCAAAACATTTTTTGTTGCTCAAAGGAGTGCTTTGTGGATTGAAATAAGTTGAAAGAGAAGATCAGGTCAATGCTACATGGCTACATCAAGTGGAGTCATGTTGGAAGCCAATGATAGGCTTACCTCAAGTAACTATTCATCGTGGAAAGTGAGGATGGAATCACTTCTTGACATCAATGATGTTTCGGATATTTTTTTAGGTCTGGAGGAGAGACCAGCAATACAACAAGATCAAGTGAGGTATGACAAGAGGCCCAAGAAGGCTCTACACATAAAAATGAATGTTACCAATGATCTTCTCAAGGAAGTTGGTAAGAGTACTTCATCTAAGGATGTTTGGGATTCATTGAAGAAGCTTTATGAATCCAAGTCTACTTCTAGAGTGTTGACTCTAAGAAGACAAGTCTTTTCTTAAAAGAGTGAAGAAAATTCCAATACTTTTTTTTGAGAGTGAAAGCATTGAATGATGAGTTGGCTTGCATTGATGAGAGCATAGAGAAGGAGTTATTCTTAATAGATTGTTGGATTCTCATGCTAACATTGTTTTTCCTATTCAAATAACTTTGTCAAGTTTGATTTATCTTCAAGAGATCTTGATCAATGAAGCTATAGGCTTCAAGCAAGAAGTGGATCTTCATCAACATCTTGAGTTGGAGAAGAGACTAATGTTCATCAAGGGCAAATTCAAAGGCAAAAGCAAAAGTAAGTGGTCTAAAGGGCAAGATCAAGCAGATGCTTCTTCAAATGGAAAAAAGAAGAATAGATCAAAGCTTAAGTGCTTCTATTGTGGCATCAAAGGACACTTCGAAAGTGAGTGCTAGAAGAAGAAGAGAGATCAAAGAGACAAGCAAGGTAATCTTACTCTTGATGAGGATGGTTTGGATGTTCAAGATGCAAATGATGATGCTTTTGTGATGTCTTCATGTATGCTTGTTAATGATGGAGATCTAGATCCATGGTGTATTGATAATGAAGCAAGTTCACACATGACTTTTCAAAAAGAGTATTTCACTTCTTTGCTGAAATATGGAGATGACAAGAGGGTGATCTACACAGCCAATGATGATGAGTGTGCAATCAAAGGGATTGGCACAATTTCTATTTCTCTCTCTACAAATAGGAATGTTCATTTGGAGGATGTCTTGTTTATTCCATCTATTACCAAGAATTTGTTTAGTGTGAGTCAATTGCTAAGTAAAGGCCTCAAAGTTGGGTTTGATGGACATGCTTGTATGATCAAAAGGAAGGATGTCTTGATTGGAAAAGGTAAAAGACAAGGAAAGTTGTTCAAACTAGATGCTTGTGTTATTGCTAAAGAGACCAAATAACTTTTCAAAAGGTTTGGCATAAAAGGATGGGACACCTCAACTTTAATTCATTGGAGGTAATGGCTAGAAAGAAGGTTGTGATAGGTCTTCCAAGTTTCTTAAGTAGCATCAATCATGTTTGTGAGTCTTGTGCTTTGTCAAAGTCACATAGACTACCTTATGCTAGGTCTACATCTAGATCTATGAAGCCTTTTCAACTTGTACATTCGGATATTCTTGGAATTATTACAATTAGCAATAGTGGATCTAAGATGTATGTAACTTTTCTTGATGATTTTAGTAGATTGTGTTGGATCTGTCTACTAAAGAGCAAGGATGAAGTGTATGATGTCTTTGCCAAGTTCAAAAATGCAAGGGAGAACCAATTTTCCACAAAGATCAAGTGCTTGAGAGGGTTATAATGGTGGTGAGTACATATCTAACAAGTTCAAGGCCTTTTGTGATGAGCATGGGATCAAGAGGGAGTATACAATATCAAGGACCCCACAACAAGATGGAGTGGCTGAAAGGAAGAATAGGACTTTATGTGAAAGTGCTAAAGCTATGAGGGTAAGTGCTAATCTTGACAAACCATTTTGGGATCAAGCTTTGTTGTGTGCCAATTCCTTGTGCAATAGATGGTCGAGTGCTATTTTTGATGGAAGGACACCTTTTGAGATGCTATTCAAGAGGAGGCCGAGTGTCAAATTTCTAAGAACCTTTGGATGCACATGCTATGTCAACATTACTCTTGATGATAGGACCAAGGAGGATCCATCTTCAAGAAGAGGTATTTTTGTTGGATATAGTGAGGTGAGTAAGGCCTACAAGGTTTACATTCCTTCTCCTAACAAAGTGATTTTTGGTAGAGATGTCATTTTTTATGAGGGAAACATTTCAAAGTGTCTTCAAGCAGTGTTGATGGTGATGTGGATGGATCTAACATTCTTGATGTTGATGTAAAGGATCCTACTTTAGATGGTGATGATGATGGACCTTCATCAAGTCAAAAGCCAAGGAGAACATCAAGAGAAAGACAAGTACTTTCAAGGCTCACATATGATAAAAAGGGTAAGCAAGTAGTTTTTGGAAATTATGTTGCTTTCCTAACCTCTTTTGATGAACCTACAAGTGTAGATGAAGCAAGGAAAAAAGAGGAGTGGATCCAAGCAATGGATCTTGAGTATCAAGCTCTTATGAAGAATGGAACATGGAGTTTGGTGGAGCTACCTAAGGACAAGAAAGCTATTGGATGCAAATGGATCTTCAAGGTGAAAACAAACCAAGATCGATAAATTAACAAGTACAAGACAAGGTTAATGGCAAAAGGATATGCTCAAGAACAAGGGATTGACTATGATGAGACCTTTGCACCTGTGGCAAAGATGGTAAGAATTTGAGTCAATATCTCACTTGCTACACTTTATGGATGAGATCTATGGAAAATGGACATTACAAATGCATTCTTGAATGGTGATCTTGAGGAGGAAGTGTACATGGAGCAACCCAAGAGCTACATTTCATCTACAAAGCCAAATCATGTGTGTCTACTACAAAAGACTTTATATGGCTTTAAACAAGCACCAAGGAGTTGGTATGATAAGCTTAACACTTTTTTACTCTCTCAAGGCTTTGTTTTGAGTGAGTATGATCATTCACTTTATTATAGATTTTCTAAGTGTGATGTTACCATCTTGTTAATCTATGTGGATGATATCATCTTGAGTGGTGGAGACAATCAAGATGTGGAGGATATCAAGAGTGCTCTTAAGAAGGCGTTTGAGGTGCATGATCTTGGTAACTTGCATTACAATTTGGGAATAGAAGTTATTAGATCTTCTCAATCTAATTTCATTTGTCAAGAGAAGTATGCTAATTCTATTCTAGAAATGTTTCATATGGTAAATGCAAAAGCTAGTGATACACCTATGGAGTCTCATGTAAAGCTAACTATAAGAGGTAGTAAAAGATCCTTCAAGAACATTACGCTCTATAGGAAGCTAGTTGGATCACTCATCTATCTAACCATTACTAGACCAGATCTAAGCTATTGTGTTGGAACATTGAGTCAATTCATGCAAGATCCTAGTGAGGAGCATTGGAAGCTAGGAAAACAAGTTTTGAGATACATCATTGGAGCTTGAGATTTTGGCATATTGTATGAGGGATCATTACCTAACCATTTTGGGTTTTCAGATTAGGACTATACTAGAGATATAATGGATAGGAAATCCATTAGTGCTCATTGTATTTTCATAGGTGATGGAGCTATATCATGGATGTCGAAGAAAAAAGCCACTATCTCATTGTCATCTAGTGAGGCTGAGTACAAAGCTCTTACACATTGCACAAAGGAGATGTTATGGATCAAGAGAGTGATCAAGGATCTCAACTTGCTGGATTTTTCAAAGAGCCGAACCATCTTTTGTGACAATCAATCATCCCAAAGGTTAGCAACCAATCCTATCTTTCATGCTAGGAGCAAGCATATTGAGGTCCAATATCATTTTGTGAGAGAGCAAGTCATTGCAAAGGAGGTGGAGCTTCAACATGTGTCCTCAAGGGAATATATCTTCACCAAAGCATTGGAAAAGGACTTGTTCATGAATCATAGGAAATCACTTGGAGTGTTATCAAAGTCCATGCTAAAACTAGTTAAAGATGGAGTGTGAGAAATTCAACTAGTTTAGTCATATTTGCTACATTTGTTTATTTGGCAAATTGAGAACAACTTTATATTAGACTTAGAGTTTGACTTTTCAAAGTAAATTAGTCTAAATTTTATTTGAATAAACACTTTTTGAAAGTGTGGGAAAGTTGGTAGTCGAGTTTGAGTAGATTTAAATTTAAAAGTTGGGTTCATTGAATCTAGACCCAAAAATAGTAGGGTTTACATTTTGGAGGGAAAGCCAAGTGGACAAATAGGGTTTGGACTTGCTACAAAAGGATGTAACTCGTGGAGGAGCAGATCTTTTCTCTTCTCTATCTCATGTCATGCTTATACATGGTTCTCTTAGGTTCTAATATCCATTGGTGCACTATACTTGTGATATTTTGCAATTCTATGCGTAAAATGATCAATATTTGTTATTTTCAGGTTCACACATGTGAACTGCAGTAGGGTACTGTTGTTGTACAAACAATAGTTTCTATTTATGTTTGGTTCATTTTTTATCAAGATGTATTAGAGTTTCACAACAACACTTGTCGCGATTGCGACGTGTTTTGCAACGTGAATCGTGAGATTAATTTGTCGCGGACGTCGGAAAAACACGTTGCTATAAGGTCGTCAGAATCCAACGACTTTAAGAAACGTTGCATTATGACAGGTACAATGTTTCGAATTTTGAAACGTATTTTTTCGATCACGGAAACCCGATCTGACATGGGCATCGCAATGCGACATCTAACGTGGACGTCGCATTGTGACGTCCAACGTGTACGTCACATTGCGACGTCCAAAGACATCGCAAACGCTCTGACGTGGATGTCGCATTGCGACGTCTCAAAACTCAGTCGGATTTCGACGTCTGTAAACACAGAATGATACCAAAATTTCACCGACGGATGTCCGACGCCCATCAAACGTCCATCTGACATATGCTTGGACGTCGAAATCCGACGTTCCATAAAGTTGTCGGATTCCGACGTCTGTTAACAGAATGATCAAAAAATATGTCCGACGTCTATCCGACGTGTTAGGACGTTGGATTCCGACGTCCCAAATTAGGTTAAAAAGAATAAAAAATGCATAAAAAACAACAATTTTAATGTGGATGATGCATGACTACCCCAGTTTAAGCGAATGTTCAGGTATCTATATAATGAATCTAATCCATTTTAGGGTTATCGTTTGAGTCTATTTAACTAAGCTTATGTTTAATTTGGTTTATGAACTATGCAGGTTTAACCACATCGGGTTACAACGCATGTTATATTTGTGGACCACTTTTGGAGGCTCGACATAGCACAAATATGTTAAAAAAAGTGGTGTACAAAAATCATTGCAAATTCTTGTTGTCTGGTCATCCTTTTCAAAGGTTGAATAGGCGATTTTTTGGAGGGCGAGGAGATAATCCTCTAACTACACCACCACCCCCACGCATGGGAGTAGTGGAATGGCATGGTGAATGGCTCAAACATCACGATGTTAATTCTTCATGGAATGAATCCATTGATGGTATGAAACGGTTGTCTATTTTTCATAAATTACCCTATTGGAGGAATTTATTGATAAACCATCTATTGGGTCCTATGCACATATTCAAAAACGTCGGTGAATCCTTATGGAACCACATCATTGGCATAAAAGACAACTCCGCAACTCGTAAAGATCTACAAGCGGCCAATGTGAAAAGACCGTATTGGATTCAATACACTGAAGGTGGAGATGAGATTCTACCTAGCGTGTCGTGGATTCTTACAAAAGACAACTCTCATATGTTAAACATGTCATAAAACAAATTAGAACTCCAATAGGCTATGCACATTCTTTATGCAAGTCATTTACCAAAGATGGTTAATTAAGTGAATGGAAATCACGTGATTGGCATAAGATGTTGCAATTCATACTTCCACTTTCTATTCGAGGTCTCTTCAACGATGACGTATGAAATATGCTTTACAATTTGTCATCGATGATTAGGTTTGTATATTTCTTTAAGCACTTGTATAAATATGTGATATTTCAATTTTTTTTATGTGTTAAACAATCTAATGTACTATCAATCTTGCAGGTGGAGTTCCTCAAAAGAAATAAAAAATAGTGAATTGGATTCCATGAAAATCCAAATGACTGAAATGGTATGTTTGTTGGAAAGAGATTTTTCAACTTCCTTTTTGGATATACAAGTTCATCTTCTAGTGCATTTGGTCGAAGAAGTATCAATTGCAGGACCTGTGCACACGAGATGGATGTTCTACCTTGAGTGCTTTATGAAAGTTTTGAAAGGCTTTGTGAGATAAAAGAAAAGGCCAGAAGGTAGCATTGCAGAAAGTTTGCTTGTATAGGAATCTTTGTTTTATATCACCGAAATAATCTCACAATTGCATCCTGCAAGTCCAAAAATGTGGTGTGAAGAAGAAGATGAACGTGTTAAGGGTGAAGTACCACAAGGAAATGGTTTGCAAAAAAGACTTTCACCTCAATTAAAAGAGAAAATTGACACATTCATATTATATATTTGTGGAGAAATGGAAAAGTGGATTTCAAGGTATGAAGAAGCCAAAAAGGAAAAAAAACATAACATTGAAACGAAGAAGAAATATCAATTGAAGAAGAAGAAGGGCGTTGGAGAACGACGAACCTTTGAAGCCTTTACCTTCAAAATGCTCTCGTGAATGGGTTTTTGATACGATGCTAAAAGCATTCGAAAACGAAAAAGAAGTGACCGAATTAGAATGGGAATTTGTTCGCGAATGTGGATGGAAGGTTAGTGTAATATTATTTATGTGAAGTTTTATTTTTGTACTACTCAATATATGAATAGTATTTCTAATTACACACATTTGTTTTTTTTTTTTGTGTTTTAGTATATATTATACAATGTCATGTGGGCATATGGACACCATTACCATGTTGAGAGAGTTGACAACAAGCGATGTACATATGATTGTGGTATAATGGCCAACTTTCAACAAGAGAGTCGTTCTAGTCCGAGGGACCCTAATGTCATTTCGGACGACCTAGACTATGTAGGCACATTACAACATATATATGAAGTCGATTACAAGACTAACGGCAAATACTTTATTTTTGACATAAAATGGTTTAAGGTCATTTATCGTGGAAGCAACGCCACGATTAGAAATGATAACTCAAAGTTTTTTCAAATCGACTCAACAAAATGTATATAAATGGACTCTCATGACACTTTAGTATTGCCACGACATTGCGAACAAGTGAGACTCTAAAATTTCAATGTCATTAATATTTGCAATCCAATTATTTATGTATCAATCTTATAATACTAACTTAATTTTTTTTTAATTCTTTGGCAGATTATATTCCATCCAGATCGAATAGACCCAAGACGGTGGTATGTGATCCAACTTAATGCAAGAAAACGACGCGTGTTTGAAGGAAAAGATATTGTTGAATTGGATACACACGACGAACCACCACCCAATTTTGGCGACGTTTTGGAAGAACCTGAACCGCTCATCCAAACTCCAAATGATGTCGAAATGATGGGAGAAGAAGGTACAAATAAAAATGATGAGATTCCTACGATCGTACAAGACCAAATTGGGGATAATTTGAGGCCCCCACGTTTGGATGAGATAGAATTAGAAGAAGAGGAGATTGAATATGAGAGTGACTCACATCATGAAAGAGACACGATCGAAAATTTACAATTATACCTAGACCTAGATTCAGATGAGTGTCAAGACTTGTGTGGTGATGAAAATGATGTAAATGATGAGAATGATCTATGATTATCTATTATTCTTTTTTTTATATTCATCGCAATATTTTTTATGTATGTTTTTATAGATAGAGTTGAATGTGATAATTATAATACCCGAACCTTGCGGTTATGTCCTATTTTAGAATGTCACCACATATTCCCTCCCTGCGGCGTGTACATTTTTCCATGCAAGTTGGAAAGATTAGAACCTCGTCTTTAACGGGAGAAAAGTAAGGGCTACACACCTTCCTAGGATTGGGGATTTTAATTATCTACATTTCACCTTTGTATATTAATTAATTGCTAGTGTATGCGATAAAATATGATATTGCTTTGAACAAAATGAAAATTATGAATTATGTTTAATTTTTTACTATGTTAGATAACATATTCTAATAATAAAACAAATTGAAACAACACAAACTCACCGGTAAACTCACTCAAAGCTTCACTCGAAGCTTAAGTGCAAACGTGCAATTGCTCGCTCTTTACGCGCTTGCTCTCTTTTTTTTGAATATTTTTGTCACATGCACAAGCAATTAAAAATAACACTATATTACACAATTAAACCATTATTATAAGCAAATTCAAACATACAATTACCATCAAACATTATCTAGTCATCTACTACTATAAATCTTAATCAAAACACACTCACACACATACACACACTCTCTCCCTCCCTCTCTCTCTCTCAAAATCCAATATAAATTCTATCAAACACTATTTATTTATTTATCACTCTTAAATACCCTAAACTAATGCATAATACAAACCACACACACATTCTCTCTCTCTCTCTCTCTCTCTCTCTCTCTCTCTCTCTCTCTCTCTCTCTCTCTCTCTCTCTCTCTCTCTCTCTCTCTCTCTCTCTCTCTCTCTCTCTCTCTCTCTCTCTCTCTCTCTCTCTCAAATCTTAAAACTTAAATCAATGTAAAATGCTAAACATGTTCACAAACACACACACACACACTCTCTCTCTCTCTCTCTCTCTCTCTCTCTCTCTCTCTCTCTCTCTCTCTCTCTCTCTCTCTCTCTCTCATCTATTATTCTTAGTCCAAAATAAATATAAATCTAACAATCTATTACTACCATAGACTATGTATTTATCTATAATCTCAAATTTTAAATCAATGCAAAATGTTAAAAACACACAACTTTTTTTTCTCTCTTTTGTTTTCTCTCTCTCTCTCTCTCTCTCTCTCTCTCTCTCTCTCTCTCTCTCTCTCTCTCTCTCTCTCTCTCTCTCTCTCTCTCTCTCTCTCTCTCTCACACACACACACACATTATAAATTTAACAATCTATTACTACCCAACACTATCTATATCTATTTGTCTATTAACTTAAATTATAGATCAATGCAAATTTCAAAACACATACACATCCTCTCAAACACACATACACTATCTTAAATAATTCTAACAATCTATTAATAACAATATTTATAATTTTATATCAAACACTATTTATTTATCTATCACTCTTAAATACCCTAAACTAATGCATAATACAAAACACACACACACACACACATTGTCTCTCTCTCTCTCTCTCTCTCTCTCTCTCTCTCTCTCTCTCTCTCTCTCTCTCTCTCTCTCTCTCTCTCTCTCTCTCTCTCTCTCTCTCTCTCTCTCTCTCTCTCTCTCTCTCTCTCTCTCTCTCTCTATATATATATATATATATATATATATATATATATATATATATATATATATATATATATATCACATCTTAAATTTTAAATCAATGCAAAATGTTGAACAAACACACACACACACACAATCTATTCATCTACTACTCTAAATCTTAATCAAATCACACACACACACTCTCTCTCTTTCTTCATTATCTTAAATTCAAAATGCAAGACACAATACATACACACTTCTTCCCTTTTCTCTCTCTCTCTCTCTATCTCTCTCTCTCTCTCTCTCTCTCTCTCTCTCTCTCTCTCTCTCTCTCTCTCTCTCTCTCTCTCTCTCTCTCTCTCTCTCTCTCTCTCTCTCTCTCTCTCTCTCATCTATCATTCTTAGTCCTAATAAAATAAAAATCTAACAATCTATTACTACCATAGATTATGTATTTATCTATAATCTTAAATTCTACATCAATGCAAAATGTTAAACATTATCTCAAATAATTCTAACAATCTATTATAAACACTATCAAAAATTAATCTATTATAAACATTATCACAATCTATTATAGAAAACACACACACACACACACACACACACATACACATACCTCTCTCTCTCTCTCTCTCTCTCTCTCTCTCTCTCTCTCTCTCTCTCTCTCTCTCTCTCTCTCTCTCTCTCTCTCTCTCTCTCTCTCTCGCTCTTAAAACTTTATTTTTTTTAAAAAGACTCCAAAATCTTTCAATATCTTCAACCATACATATACACTTCACCTCTTCTCTCTCTTTCTCTCTCACAAATTACAAATCTAATAATCCTAATTCTACTATCCTAAATAATACTAATAATCTATTACAAGACCATTCAAAACCATTTTAAATCAATGCAAAATTTAAAAACACACACACACACTCTCTCTCTCCATCTCTTTTATCTTTCACACTCTCTATCTCCTCTTAAAACAAACAAACAAACATCAACCTCAAACAAACAAACAAAAATCAAGCACCAACCTCAAACAATGATCTTCAAGCATGTTCAAGCATTGATCTTCAAGACCTCAAGCCCTCAAGCACTGATCGCCCTCAATCGCTCCAAAGACGCTCAAATCTACAAAAGACAAAGTGAAAGAGGAGGCGTTGGATCACGCGAATTGGAAGATTGAAACAGACGTCGGAATTCGATGGCCTCCAAACACGTCGAAATCCGACATCTGTGCCCTTTTAGGCTCGGACAAATGTGCCAGATGCCGTGGACAGGCTTTTTGGCTTGCCGACGTGGACGTCAAAATCCGACGCACGTCGAATTCTGACGTCCACATCGGATTACACTTTTTTTTTTTTAAATCTGTGACAGGTCATATCCACGTCTGCAAGTCGGAATCCGACATGTCAGACTCCAACGTGCCTTTGAAGAATTGGTTGCCACCCATATTTCCCGATCGCCGGACTCTGATTTTCGGATTTTTTACTTGGACGTCGGACCTCGACGTGTCGGATTGCAACGGATTATGAAATTATTGAGCATACGTCGGACGCGGACGTCGAAATTTGCGCGATATGTTATTGTGTTTGTATCTCATTTGTGTGTAGATGCTGATTTTTTCACATTGGCAAGATTGGTGGAGTTGATTGTTTTTTAACAAAAGATCAAAGAGACATTTTGGATCTTAGTGATCTGAAATCTCTCACAGATATCCGATCCATTCCTATGTGCATTATTACATGGCTAGCCTCGCTCTTCAGATCTCCTAAACTAGTGAAAACTTAGATTTGTATAATATTCTACTTTTGAATCCAATTTTATACAATCAAAATAGTACGTCGTTGAGGTGCTCAAGGTTAAGGTGTTTTTGATCAAAATTCCTAAAGATCCAAATTCTTAAAGATTCCTTCTACTCTAAGGTCACTTGTTATCATCTAGTCACCATCTGTCATTGGCAAAGTCTGGCATGATATCTCACAATAGAAACGCTCATATGTTTAGAAATCATTCATAAATATGATGGTGACTCTATGACAGTTCCAGGTATCTCGGAGTATCAATTCATGATAGATCTAAATCCCTCATTGTTTGGAGCAAGGCCAGCTGTAATCTTGTCATGATATCCATGCCTATGTGTTTCATTACATGGCTAGTCTCTTCAATATTCCTAAACTAATAAAACCATCATGGATTTGCATATTGCAAAAGAGTACGCCATTTGAGGAGTTCAAGGTGTTTTTGATCAATTCTTTTTTGCTTTTAGATCTTTGTACGTAGGTGTTTATTTCAATCAAACTTTTTGCCATTACTATAAAATACCGGTTTTTTTGAGTACTGGAAATAGGGACATATATAAATACATCCCTTGGAAAATTACTATTTTGCAAAATCACTACTTTTGAAAAAAGACAAATTTTAGAATTTTGGGTAGTTGGACGCTCAAAAATAGTAGTTGGATGCCAAATATGTCAATGTTTGGACACTTATGACATTCTTTAACCAGATAAGTACAATATAGCAAAGAAAAAATTGTGCCATTCAATGCACTACATTTTTTTTAACAAGGCTTGGAAATATAACAACGGCCGACAATCTTTCATAACTATGTGATTTTAGAATGCAACAATTCTGAGTTGATTTTAGCATTTAGTGAAGGCCTCGGAATACACCTCGAAACAGACCACAAAATACTGAATCTAATTTAGTTAGGGCCTCATAATAGGCCTTGGAATACTGAAGCTAATTCGAGGGGTATACCGAGGCTCAGACAGATTCTTGCAAATTTCGAAAAGGCTGACCATTGCCGCGGCATTTTTGAAGAGGGAAGAGGAGTGGGTGATGGTATCAAGGGACATACCTGCCAGCTTTGTCCTCTCCCTTGTTTGTTAATCCTTCCTCACCCTCTTTATCCTCTTCACTCTCCTTATCCTCCTCACATTTGAATGTTCCTCTTGCTCTTGCTTCTCTTGCTATTGCTCTTTGCTTCCTCCTCTTGCACTTTGTTTGTTCCTCTTGCTCCTCTTGCACTTTGCTTGTTCCTCTTGCTCTTCTACTTACTTCTAGGAAAATCAAAAGTGGTGAGTTCAAGAAAAAAAATGAAGGTAGAGGATGGAGGTTTTTTTATTATTGGATGTAAGGTTCTCTCTCTCTCTCTCTCTCTCTCTCTCTCTCTCTCTCTCTCTCTCTCTCTCTCTCTCTCTCTCTCTCTCTCTCTCTCTCTCTCTCTCTCTCTCTCTCTCTCTCTCTCTCTCTCTCTCTCTCTCTCTTACATCATAGTACCCATCTCAATGTGATTGCAGTTTGGTTTTATTGATTTCATGCTTTCTATGTAGGTTTATTTTGAGGCAAAGGAGGCGACAGATTCACAAACATTTTTTGAAGATAACAGGCAGGTCGGAAAGGCCGTCAAAATAGGTGGATCTGCATGATTTGTTGTTCCCATGGCTTATTTTCTATTAGAGTGTTGTAGATCCATGTGAGTGATGAGGGTACTATAGATGAGGGTACTGTAAGGTACTATGGATCCAGAGTTTTTTGTTGCAAATCCAAATTTATAGATGGTCGGAATGCCCATCAGAATAGGCGGATCTATGGAGTTTGTTAAATCAGCACCTATTCCTATGGCAATTCTGATACCAACTCTTCTATTATTCATCTGTTATATCTAGTTTTCTGGTGCATATATAGGATTCCATATGGATCTTTGTTGTTCTATGTGTAAATTTAGTTCGTTGCATGTGATGCCACGAAGTTGTTAAATATTGAATATCAACATAAATATGGCATGATATACTCAAAAATGAAGATATGAGCTGGTTAAGTATAAATCATGAAGAGACCTAAGTCATTTTTCGAGAATATATCTCCTAAGTACTTGCCTTGTAATTAAGGACAAGCCCTTTAAAAGGAAAAGACATTGCCTTCGATAACCTTTACTAGGTCGCCCATACAAAATGACTAGATACGAAAAGACATGTTAAACTAGAGTAACTTTAACTCATAGTTAAGTATACCTCATATGTTATAGTTGAACGTATTTTCAGTCTAATTGTTAATTAGACCCTTTCGTGGGAGCGACGCACCTGTTGTTTTAGAGGTGTGTTTGTTCGTCCCGTAGAACATATATAGATCTCACACTTCAGTCTTGATCATCGAGAGAGAAGAGTTTATGCTTATGTAAGAGATTGAATAAGTGAATAGAGTTCTATGAGTTATTCTCTCTTATCTCTGTTCTCCGCACTGCAAAGTGTGACTGATCTTGAGTCTGCTAACAATCTTTAATGCATTTCATGAATTACTCTCTGATCAGACAGACGCTCTAGTGCATTACAGTCATTTGTTGTGTTTCCGTAAAGAATGCTCTAAAGAACTATTTTAAAACCACCTTATTTGTCTGCGCAAATACTTTCTTTTCAGCACCCGAATAATGACTATCTTTAGTACAGTCTAGCATGATCATTGAATAAAGTTGTATGTATAAATATGAGATGACAGTCCCTATCTGAAGAATTGAGTCTTTGATTTGTTTTCTTGATTGGCATTGACATAAGTTTCTAACGTGTTCTAAAACTCTTCATGTTCTTTAACCATTAAGTTGGGCTTTAGTTGTTGAGGACTTCTGTCTAAAAACGAATAGTTTGCGAACGCGATTAGTTAATTGTCTGCACAGTTGCGAATACATCGAACAATTCTCGATTCTTTGTTGACACCTTAATCAGCCAGAGTGTAGTACTATTGTACTACTCTAATAACATCTCGTCTGTAAAATGCGCTTCAATTTGATAGAGGCCATATTGTTGTTCTGAATTTATTAATATTACCCATCCCAAACATAAGTAATACTAGTTACTTTTTAATGTCTATCGACAACCAGAATAACATTTGAAACCACTTGACATGTACCAAAAACATAACTTTCTAACGATGTCTTCTGTGGGAACGACATTATTTACTATAAAATCTATATTAACCCTGTTGGTATAGTACGACATATACCAATTTTTGGCACCGTTGTCGGGGATAGTTTAGGAAAGTTATAAGAAATGTGACAAATCCATCTCCATCCCTAGTGTATGTCAAATAGAGAATCTAGATTAGAACAATACCGTAAGCTTAGAGAGGAATCTTTACGAAGACAAAGTGAGAGTACTAGTTGAAGAAATCTAGACGAAATCACTGCCCAATTACTTGAACTCCTAATTAGCTTGGTTATAAAAGGTCCTGCTGCACATTTCACTTCTATCTCTAAAATTAAATACGATTATTTTAAAGGGACTTCTTCCGATGATGTAGATAGCTATGTCTCACAATTCGAGTCAATCGCTAATGTGAATAACGAGAGAACTAACGTAGACAAACTACAAATTTTCCCTGGTCTACTAAGAAAGCAGGCACGCATCTGGTACAGCCAAGTTGAACCAGGCCGTGTAGGAACCTGGTACTTGCTGAAAGATGTGTTTCTGAACCAGTTCAGAGAGATCGGTTACAAATCTAGAATTCTTGGACGTCTGAACAATGTTTAGAAGAAGAGTAAAGATTCTCTTTGCAAATATACACGAAAGGTTAAAAGTCTCATAGGAAAACTAACCGGTGTATATCCCATGGATATGCAAATCGAATGGTTTCTGGCTGGTTTACCACCAAAGATTGATCGGTATTGCAGACAAGGGGACATGACCTCCTTAGCAACAGTAATAGCTAGTGCCAAAAATTTTGAGACCTCAAAACTAGCACGAAAGCGACGATCGACTAAGAAATCTCAAAATTTGAAGACTGATTCTAGTGACAGTGATGATGATTCTGATTCTGATTCAAATACCAGTTCTTCAAGTTCGAAATCTGAAAGCAGTGATTCATCTAAATCAGAAGCTAACAAAATAGAGAGAAAGAATAAATGACGAACTGAACGAAAGGATGACACAAAAGTTGCCGAGGATAAGTCGTCAACTTCTAAAATTGAAAAGCTTTGGAAGAGTAATATGGCTAACCTTAATAAAAAGATTAATGAATTGAAAGTGCAGATCTCTAAAGTTGCAGATAAAAGACCAAAAGTGTCTTCTTCCAACTCAGGAATGTGGTGTACGAAATGTGGAACTTCTGGACACACTTAGGAAGACTGCATTACTATGAATGTCAAATACATTGAAGATCTTGCCCAGGAGGTACTTTTTATTTTTCAAAATGATGCGACTACTAACTATGTACAGGGTACTGCAGCATCAGCCCAACAGAACAGACCCAAGTTCACACCAAGAAGACATAATCCTCCTGAATTTGTTGGACCAGCGAAGTCTCAAACCGTGATTAAACCAGTTTCGAACAACTGCTACAACTGTGGAGAGCCAGGACATTTTTCTCCTGACTATCCTCAATCGCAAAAGTCGATTGGTTATATACCATTATGCTCGAATTGCAGAGAGCCTGGCCACAAGTATCCTAACTACCCTCACCCGCAGAAGCCGCTACCCAAATATCAATATGTAGCAACACCAACTGCTGCAGACACGAAAGCGAAAGCTGCGACTGATGCTGTTGTGCAAAGAATTGACGTTATTGAAGGAAAACTGGCAAAGACAGAAGATCAGTCCTGGCCAAGTGACGTGGAAAAATTATTCAAAGTCACAATGAGAAGCAAAAGCTCCTCAAAACCTGATCAAAAATCTTCGACAAGGCATAGAAAATCCTCGAAGAAGAAATCCTCTAGCAAAACAACGAATAAATCTACGACCAAAGAAGATCTCAAAGATGACCCGGACTATGACCGTGATGCTACGAAGTTATTTGCAAAAGATATCTCGGCAGAAGCAAAGGAAATCATCAATGCTGAACTTTAGACAGCTGCTGCAGAAAAGGTGGTCACTTTCGAGGAAGAAGACGAAGAAATCGCGAAGACGAAATTGTCTAGTGTTGTTATCGATAAACCAACCTCGAAATCGAAGACAAAAGAATGTGATATTGTTACTGATATCGAATCTCTTCGTCCGGACATTACTTTTGAACAGTTGTTTGCAGATAACACTTATTACAAAAAGCAACTGAAAGGCCTTTATGTGCCCAAAAAGAAGAAAAACGTTTCTCTGCCAGATGCTGGTGTTTTGTCTATCGATTTAGGTGATCTTGGTACACCTGAGATTGATATTACCATTGCAGGATGCCTGATTGAAAAAGTGCCAATTGACTCTGGTTCCAGTGTGAATATAATAACAAAAGACATAGCTCATGCTCTGGGGCTGACTGACATTAAACCGACACAGCGAAACATCAAGTTAGCTGATTCGACACGACAAAAACCTGTTGGAGAACTGAAGGATGTCACTGTCTACATTCAAGCCAAGCCATTCACAATGAATTTCATTGTTATCAAACCACTCAGTTTGTCATCTTATTCAGTGCTGATTGGACGACCTTGGCTTTATCAATCAAACGCAAGTGTACATGAGAGCTAAGATTTCAGATTGGGGAGACCAATAACCGAGATAAGTCAGCAGAACAAATCATAACTTGGAGTCGTGACAAATATGAAGGTGAAACTCCTTTGTCCGACACTAGCTTTACATCAGAAGAATCTTCGTATGCCTTGAATATTTTTTTCAATGAATCTGATATTGAAGTGCAGTACTTTGAATGTTATGAGAATGCTGATGACGAAGAATTCTTCAATGCCTGCAACGTTGAAGCGAATGTTTTGTATGAAGAAATTAACGTTGCAGACACGAACTCGAAAGAGTCTGACGATTCGAGTGATGAATCTGAACATGAATTTGGTAACAAGAACTAGGTTTACGACAAGAAAACGTCTGTGGAGTCAACCATGCACAAAATTCATGGCCATACCAAGGCCAGTATGACAGAAGGTATCATTTTACTAGATTCTACTGAACTGATTGAACTTGCACTTGGCAGATTTGTGCATGTTTCAAAGTCACTTGGAGAATCGGAGTTAGTGGAATTCATTGAATTATTGAAGGAGTACCAAGACATTTTTGTCTAGTCGCTCGACGATTTGAAAGGTATACCTGCAGAATTCGGAGAGCACCGAAATTGATCTTAAGGAAGATGATGTGCCTATTCGACAGAGACAGTGTCGTCTCAATCCTAAGTACTCTCTCATGATCAAGGACGAATTTCACAAGCACCTAAAGGCAGGAATAATCTATCTCGTCTTAAGCATTGAATGGATTTCACCCAATGTTGTCGACCCAAAGAGGAAGACTGACAAAATACGAATATGTCAGGATTTCTGCAAACTCAATGCTGCACAAGGAAGGACCATCATCCTCTGCCTTGCACTGATTCCATCCTAGATCAGATTGTTGGTCAAGAGCATTACAGTTTCTGTGATGGCTTTTCTAGATATAATCAGGTTGGAGTGCAAAAGGAGGATCATTCAAAGACCACATTCACTACAGATTGGGGAACTTATGCCTACAACAAAATTCCCTTTGGTCTTTGTACGACTTTTTAGCGAATCATGATGTTAATTTTTGCTGCCTTCCTGAGAACTTTTCTCAAAATATTTACTGATGATTTCTGTATATACAGTGATATAAAGACACACCTACAGAACAAAATGTCGTTATATTCTAGTTGCAACGGATTATGCTACCAAGAACGTTGAAGCAGAGGCAACAAAATGAAACGATGCGAAAATTGTCGCGACGTTCTTATTCAAAAGTATAATCACAAGATATGGTTGTCCACTCGAACTAGTAAGCGACCGAGGTACACATTTTTTAAATGACACTATATGGTTGCTGACAACTTATTTCCTGATCAAACACAAAAAAAACTACACCGTATAATCCAAAAGCAAACGGGTTGACAAAAAGAGCTAATGGAATTTTATGTAAGATCCTGAACAAAATTACTATTGCACATGCAACAGATTGGGATCAGAAACTACCATCAGTTCTCTGAAATTATCGCAACACAGAGAAAATCATGATGAAATAAACACCATATTTTCTTACGTATGGTATGCATCCTATTTTGCCAATTGAATTTGAGGTGAAAACCTTTCGAACTCAAGCTCAATGAACAAATGCAGAATGTATAAACGAAAGGTTGACTAGTATTGAAGAACTAGCTGAAACTTGAGAGACTTCACAAAAACTAACAGAGGAAATCCAAAAACAAAGAAAGAAGAAATATGATAGTCATATAAAAAAATGTGATCTTATTGATATATGACAATCGCCATCAAAAGTTCCCTGGAAAATTCCATATGCGATGGCTTGGACCGTATAAAGCCATAGAGGTGTTTGACAATGGTTCTGTGCAACTTCAATCACTTGAAGGTGAACTATTACCTACACGTATTAACGGGTCCAGACTGAAGAAAGACTACCTTTGACCAGAGTTTTTTTTATTTTTATTACTTTCTAGTATGTTTTTGGAATTAATCGCGAATTTTCTTTAATCTTGTCTAAATTTCTTAGCGACTTTTCTTTTATTTTTTCTAAAATTTTTTGTGAAATTTTCTACCACCATCCAACATTTTTCATAATGTTTCGTGAAATTTTTGAGTTTTCTTTACTTCTCTCAATTTTTCAATATCATTTTAAAAGTATTTTCGAGAACTTTTTGAGATTTTTTTGCGACACGAAATGTGTTAATCAAATTTTTGTAATTCGTTTTCGAGAATTTCTCTAGAATCTTTTCTAGCATTTTCTCCAGATTTTCGAGAAATTTTATAGTAAGTTGCTAAAATTTTCGAGAAATTTTCGTGAGTTTCTGTATCATTTTTTAAGATCCTTCGAGAAAGTTTCGCGAAACTTCTAGCATATGTTTGAGAATCTTTCGAAAATCTCTTGACATACTTTTTGTATCCCTCCATTAAAAATGATGGCCACGTGATCATCATTATTCACACGTTCGTTTCACAAACGGTCTTCCATCATTAAAGATCGATTTGGAAAATTATAGTTTCAAACACTGAGCCATGCACATCCTCCATAAATGGAAGTGACAGATGTCAAGTCACCATGCCACATCATCATCCCTTCCACACCGCTACTGCTTATCAGAGTTATTTTCCATTTTTCTTCTACCTGCGAGTTTATGCTTTCCTGCGCTCATTCTCTTTGCGATCAAGCACTCTTTTGTGAACTATTGTGATCTACGGAGCTATCCTCAAACATTCGACTAATTGCTTTCGGATCAAGTTCTAGCTCTAATATCATCTGGAAAGCACGCACAGGAATCCGTCTGGCATCCATCTAGTTCTTTTTGGATAGATGCAGGTTGGGTGATTTGAAAGTGGACCCCTCCATCATCCTCTCTGAAGTCAGTACTGAGTTTGTGAACTCTATCCATTCAATTTTGGAGGAGGAATTCAAAGTTCACATACGAGGCAAATTCTTCACCATCTTTGAAGACTTGTTTTGCACAGCCCTCTGACTACCATTGGATGGGAAGCTGGTTGCAACAAATAAAAATTCGGTGGATGAAGCTGCCCACTTCCTAAGCAACTGCTTTGTACCCACAAAGGGGTACAAAATCTATATGATCCGAAATGCAACATTCAGACTGTTTTGTAAATATACAAACCAAGCCATATTTTTGACGGATGCAGATGCGACAATTTTAGTTCAAAATTTTGGTTACATGTTGGATGCACTTGCGGGTAATCCAGTGTGCTTTGGCATTATTATACAAAGCTTTTTTGTGATGGATCAAATATCAAAAGTTTTCGGGAGTCGGAGCCCATGTTTCTCGCCTATGCGCTCATTTTCAAATTTTGACTAAGCAAGAGAAAATACTGTTGACGGGAAGGATGTTGGCTCCCAAGCCAATTGATCTTTCCAGTCTCATTTTTATACCTATTCCAGTTGCATCCGATGCTGCACTAGCAGTCGAAGTAGCAGCCACCACTGCTATGGAGAGTGAAGTTGTGGCAATGGAAACCGATGGAGCTGCTGCTGCTGCTGATTCTTCAAAGCCAGCATCTGCTTCCACATCTCAGAAGCAGCAAAGTGCATCCACCTCTAAGGATGACGCAACCAAGTCCGACACATCAGACAAAGGACAAATAGTTGTTGAAGGAGACACTGGGGCACTTGTGGCAGATGAAGAAGAACCAGACGACCAGCCCCAGTTGTTTCGATCCATAACAGAGAAAGACAAGTACCACCGACAACTCACGATGCAGCTTATCACCTCAGAGAGAAAATCACTAGACTATCTGAAGGAGTCCTTCGAGAAGATAGATTCGCTCAAATCAGACAACACGAAGTTGATCGAACAACATCATTCTCTCGAAACACAGCTTCAGACTCTAATAAAGGAAGCTGATTCTTTGAAGCAGACAAATAAGACGATTCAGGCCAAGTCTGACAATTTTCAGACTCAAAACAATCTAGGTCCTGCAATTGAATGCATGGTGTAGCGCACTTTCACACAGAATAGACGCACACCACTAAGCGTTCCAACAGAGCTGCTCACAGCAGCACGAAACCCGATTCCCGGACATGGTATTAGAGCAGAGTCAATAGATACACATTATGGCAACTACAATTCAGACTAGGATTGCAATCAATCTTGATGGCAGAAATTATTGTGTATGGAAATTCAAGATCAAAACATTATTAAAAGATGAAGGGATATGGAGTAACCGACAATGATCAAAATTAAAAAAAAAATTTCCATAGGAAGACCCAAGGAGAGCAGAATGGATAAGGGAGGATGAACATAAATGAAAAAGTCCTCATGCAGACTGAAGATTGCGAAAACAGCCATGAAGCATGAGAGACATGAATATGAGGAGTCTCTACAACAAGAGCAGAAAAGAACTAGTAAGTGGTTTGAAGATCACAAGTCCAGAGTTCAGCTTGTTAGAAGGGCAAGCAGCCTAGAAGTCCATTTATACATGAAGGATGAAGAGCCAAGGACATTCTTGAGCTTTTTCACTCATATGTCTGTGGACTGATGAAAGTCGATTCTCTCTTTATCGTGATTTTTTTTCACTTTCATTGATGATTACAACAGGATGACAACAATATACTTAAAGAAAAAATCCAAAGTGTTCGATGCTTTCAAGAAGTTCGTGGCATTTGTAGAAAGACACACCTCCAAGAAGTTGTAGACAATCAGGTCCGACAATGGAGGTGAGTATTCAAACAAGAAGTTCTCAAGATTTTGCCAAGGCAGAAAAATTGAACATATGTTCACACTTGCATATACACCTTACAATGGTGTAGCAAAAAGAAAAAACAAAACGCTTGTCAAAGGAGCTAAATGCATAATGGCACAAGCACAGTTGTCGAGTAAGTTTTGGGCTGACACAATTGTACTTCTTGTGCACCTGCAGAACAGATCAACAATGACAACATTGGAAGACAAGACACCATACAAAATATGGACAAGTGAGAAGTCCGATCTGTCGTATGTACGAGTGTTCAGACATGCAACATACATGCACATACTCAAAGAAAAGAAGTAAGCTCAACGAAAAGTCAGAGCAGACAATCATGCTCGGATATTCGAATGACTCACAGAACTATCGACTCTAAAATCCAACCTCGAAGAAGGTGGTGATGAGCAGAGACGTGAAGTTCGATAAATTGAAATTTCTTGGAATGAAAGACTCAAAAGGCCATGAAATCTTCACAATATCACCGTTTGAAGAGGGATATTGAGGCCAAACATCGAATCAGAATGTCAAACCACAAACTCCAAAGCAAGATTCAAATAACCAACTTGTCGAAGAAATCAAAGAACACACACACTAGCAGCAACAAATGGAGCAAGAAGGTTGAGAAGAATAAGAAGACCCCTTGATCGATACATCGATAATCTTCAATGGAGTGAAGACATAGATGTCGAATATTGCAGCTACACTGAAGAGACGATGACATATCTGGAAGCTATCCAGAATAAAGAAAGAGAATTTTGGAAGCAAGCAATGTTAGAGGAGATCAAATCGATGAAGCAGAATCAGACGTGGACACTTGAATTATTTTTTTATGAAAAGACGATAGTCGACCACAAATGGGTATACAAGAAGAAGTTGAAATCAAATGGAAGTGTCGAATCATACAAAAGGCTCGCAGAGGTATGGCGTCGACTACTTCAATACATGCTCACCGATGGTCAAGATGTTGAGCATCTGACTCCTCGTCTATGCAACAAAATATGATCTAGAAGTACACTAGATAGATGTAAAGACAGCCTTTCTCCATGGAGACCTAGAGGAAGAAATCTTCATGAAGCAGCCTGAAAAATACGAAAACCCAAACAATCAAGATTACGCTTGTCGGCTACATGGATGTATTACCTCAAGTATGCATCACGAGCTTGGTATAAGAAGGTTGACAGTCTTCTGAAATCTCTAGGCTTTACTCCTACATCATCTGATTGTAATGTCTATATATAAAAAATAGAGAAGAAGTTTGTGATTCTGAAAATATTTCTAGATGACTCTCTGATGATAGGAAATTGTCTGATATAGATTAATGAAACAAAGAGTCAAACATCTACGAGTTACGAGATCACAGATTTAGGAGAAGCGACGAAGTGTCTGGAGATGTGTGAAAAAAGTGGACCTCGAATGGATGTAAGATCCCAAATGTTCTGGCTAAGACCTTTGCACAACAAACTACAAAAGCTAGAAATGGCAAAGCATCCTAATGCTATGCACAAGAACTTGAACAAGCATTCTAAGATCTCAAGAAACTATTCAAAGGTACTGAGGGCAGCCAAAAACAGCTGTTTACTAGCCCTACAATAGTAGCCTACCACTTTTGGAAAACACCAAGATCATACACAAGAGCTTGAAGACAATACACACAACAATGCTCACAATGGAGGAAGAAACACTGACAATAATCTATTCATCTCAATTAAACAGTACATAAGTTTCTTCAACCTATTTCTAGATGACTAGCTCTCCTCTCTCTAGAACTTAGGACCCAATTTTAGGGCACTAGTAGCCTAAAATAGCCAAATTTGGCCTATATGTCCAAATAACATGATTTTTGGTGTCATTTCAAAGGTCTTGAGGTTTAAGACTTCTTCAATATAAAATTTATACTAAAATAAAAGTATCTAAGCCTCTTTCACATGTGTGAAAGGTTAGATCCAAAATTATGTGCCAAAAATACCAAATTTGGCCTAAACTAGCTAGGAAATGTTGACGATTTTCACACTCCCTCTTCAACTTTACTTGCTAGTTTTACAACACTACTTTGATCTAACTTAAGAGTGATTTCCATCTTAAGGATAGATCTCCTCTCAATGATCCTAATGTATACAAAACAATAAACTTCATAATTGATATAGATAATAGTATCCATATTGGATGTTTCACTATTTTTTACCTCAATTTAACACTTCAAGATGAAACTAGTACATGAGGAAGAACATAGAATGGGAGTGGAATGATTCCTCCATGTTTTCACCTTTGAAATCTTTGTAAAACGGCAGCAAACATGTAACAAATGAAAGTGATGAATGCCTGCTTGCATGTCTTCTCCATATTTCACTTCTTGTGAAGTGTATGTGTTGAAATCCACCATGAATGAGTCTCAATTGCCTTTTTGCCATGGAGAACCATCAGGCCTTGGAAATCCATGAGTAAAAGAGTACAAAAATGATGCTAAGCCAGTCCATAAGACTCCACATAACTAGTAGGTAGCACTAATCCTTCTTCAAGTTCCATTGAATACAAACAGATGATCATAGATTAAGCAAATTTTGACAATTTCCACACATTGACATAACATAGCTCAAACATAAAGTTAGATGAGTAAAGTAGGTCTGAACAAGACATCTTTGTTGCTCCTTTGACTTTACTTGAGTCTTCAATAACCTGCAAAAACATATCCTTAGTGCCCTGGCCATTTGATTCTTCTTTGATGCTCTTGACTAGCTCCAATTTGCCAATTTCCAATTGGTGTTGATGAAGCTCATTAAGATCAACCTCTTGATATTCCTCTTGACCATCAAAACCATTGACCAAAACCTGTTTTCTAGAACCATAAATGACATCCATTTCATGAAGAGAACCATCTATATGCATATTAACATCATCCACACAAGAAGATGTACCCAAATATGTGAGTAAAGCCAAGTTTGTACCTTCCACAACTTGCTTACCCTTCTCATCATATGTAAGCCTTGTTGGCTTTTCCCTTTTCATTTAAGAATTTCTTGGAACTTGACTTGGAGAGGCATCTCCACCATCATCATCTGCAGATCCATCACCATCAAGAAAGTTAGGAGAAACAACATGAAAATTGTTAGTTTCGTCAAGATCAACTTTCTTTGGTACATTGCCTTCTTCAAAGATGACATCTCTAGAAATGAGAACTTTTCTTGTTGAAGGAATGTAAACCTTGTAAACCTTGCTTACTTCACTATAGCCAACAAACACACCCTGCTTTGATGATGTATATTTTTTAGTTCTATCATCAAGAGGGATTTTGACAAAACAAGTACAACCAAAGATCCTACAATGCTTGACACTCGGCCTTGTACCATAAAAGACCTCAAAAGGAGTCTTACCATCCAAGTAAGAACTTGTCCACCTGTTACAAAGATAGTTAGCACATGCTAAAGCTTCCCCCCAAAAAGACTTATCAAGATTAGCATGTAGTCTCATTGCCTTGGCACACTCACAAAGGGTTCTATTCTTCCTCTCGCCCACTCCATTCTATTGTCGAGTCCTAAGACTAGAGTACTCCCTCTCAATCCCATGTGCTATGCAGAAATCTTTGAACTTAGTTGAAGTGTATTTTTCTCCATTATCTGATTTTAAGCATTTAATCCTGTATTGAATTGGTTTTCCATTTCATTCTTGAACTTCACAAATGCAGCAAACACTTCATCCTTGTTTTTAAGAAGATAGACCCAAGTATACCTACTAAAGTCATCAATGAAAGTTGCATATATCTTTGCCCCACCGATGCTAGTTGTACTAGAAGAATGAATATCAAAATGCACAAGTTGAAAAAACTTCTTTAGATCTAGAATACGCAAGTCTATGAGATTTGGACAAGGCATAATGTTCACAAACACTATTGTTTGCAACAAGACTTTTAGGGAGACAAGAACATGCTCTTTCTTTGCCATTACGTCCAAAGATTTGAAGTTGGGATGCCCAACCTCTTGTGCCAAACTTCTTGGTTTGTCAATTGCTCTCTAGCCATACATCCTTCATGCTTACAAATCACATGCATCCAGTTTGAAAAGATTCCCATGTCTCCTTCCGTGAGCAATCAAGATTCCACATTTGCTTATCAAACAAGCATCTCCAATGAACTCAACATCAAGCCCCTTGTCAATCTAACACTAAGCTTAGTGATTGAAGGAATGTACAATACATTTTCAAGATAAGCTTTCCTATTTGTTGAAAGAGAAATAGGAATTGTGCCTATGCCTTTGATGTCACATTGACTATCATTGCAATATAGATGATGTTGCTCTCTCCCTCGTAAGACAATAAGGATGAAAAGTATTTCTTAATGTCTTGTCATGTGAGACGCGGCTCCACTATCAATCCATCAAGGATCATTCCCATCTATATGTGCAAGCAAACTTGAAGTCATAATAAGAGATTTACAAATGCTATATTCTTCTTCATCTATTGCTAGATTTTCTTGCCTCTCACCTTGCTCTTTGTTCTTCTTATGACACCCATTAGCAAAATGACCTTTTATCCCACAATAAAAGCACTTGAACTTTCACTTATCTTTCTCCGTAGAAGAGGAAGAGGAAGAGTGATCATCATGATCCAAGTTACCACCTTTGGACCATTTCCCTTTGCCTTTACCTTTGTCTTTTGTGAAGAAAGCCTCTTCACCTCTACCTTGCAAGGATGCACCATCAAGCTTTGATTGCAACCTATGTTCTTCAGCCAATAAAACTTCTTGCAAGTCAACCACACTTGGCAAGACTCTTTGAATGGAAAAACTTTGCACAAGGCTATCATGTTCATCTAGCAAACCATTCAACATAACCAGGACTATTTCACCATCTTTTATTCTTTCATCAATGCTTGCTAGATCATCACTTAAGGACTTAACCCTCAAGACAAATGCATGAGCACTTTCTCCCTCTCTTTGTCTACCAAAAAATATTTGCCTCTTAGGGTCAATACCCTAGATGTGGACTTTGATTCAAAGAGCTTCTTCAAGGAATTCCATGCCCCACTTGCACTTTGACACTTACCAACTTCCTTGAGAAGTTCATTGGTAACATTCATTTTAATGATATGAAGAGCCCCTTTAGTCTTCTTATCAAACCTTTGTTGCTCTTGAAATGTGGGTGGTCTCTCTTCAGTTCCTACAATTATGTCCATGACTTCATTCAACTCAAGTAAGGACTCCATCCTCACTTTCCAGGTAGAGTAGTTTGATGAACTCAACCTATCATTAGTTTCTAACATGATCCCACCATTGGAAGCCATGAATATAATGATTCTTCAACTTATAGGTTTTGTCCTAATGCACCTATCACTCACTTTCCTCTCAACAAATGATGGATAAGAAAATCTCAAAAGATCTGGGACCCTAAGACACTTATATCTTGAACCTGGTTGGTTTCCAAGCATAGAAAGGAAGATTGAGACACATCCAACACTTTGCACACACTAAGAATGGATTACAAACTCAAACCAACCTGAACACACTCTTGCTTAAGCTCTCAAACTTTCTAGCGAGTAACCAAATCAAGTTATGGTGTAAAGAGTTACTTGCATTCTTAGAAAATACACAAGACCAGGCTGCCAAGAATACCTAGAATTGAAGAAACTTGATGTACCTTTATCTAAGGCACCTACCCTTATTCCTAAGGGTACCCCTTATCCAAGGGTCACATGACTCAATACCTCTGTCCTTATCCAAGGGTACATACCCTTAATCCCAAGGGCACCTTGCCATGTAGCCCCCAACACTAAATGGACTAATAGGGGTCTGAAGTACTGCTAGTTACATAGGTATGTAACACAATTAATGATTGCATCTCTAATATGTACTCTCCACTAGATCCAAATTTTCGCATAGAATGTTAATTTGGTATCAAAGCTCTCGGGTTGTGAAGGAAAGTGCACGATCGTAGCTCTTGGAAGAGCGGTTCTGTAGTGGATATTTCCTATCCACTTTCAAATCTAGATCCAAGCACATGAAGCATCAAAGGAGATGAAGAGGATTAACATGTTGTCATGCGGAAATTCGTTCCCATGAGAGCGATAACATAGTTCATAATCAAGCACATGCTTCTGATCCACATCTAACACTAACCATTAACACTACTCATGCATTGATAAAACTTACTTTTCTGTCTCTCTTCTCTCTCACAAAATATATAACAAAGATCAATCCCAACAATTAGCAAATCCAAATAAAATATGAGAGATGAAGAAAGAAAAAATAAGAGTGAGACATCCGATTTCAATTCGATAGATGTTCAACCTACTTTATTGAAATGAACATGTCAAATGAATCACAAAGTACCACTATATCCTCCTTTATTATTTGAAATTTGGGAGAAACCCTTTTTATTCACTACCTTGACTATTAGGCCTTGTGACATTTAATTCTTGCAAAAGGCCTAAAGTCCTTTTATTAACTTAGAACTGGCTAACCAAATAACTATGTGATCATCGGGTGGGACTTACACATGCAAGGTGCCAAATCTCTCTCACTTATTAACTAGGGTTAGGGTTGTCTTGGAATTTGCAAACCCTCCAATAGTATCCCCCACTAAAACTGGTGGCGATCCCATGACACCAACCTCGGCACTTGAATGCAAATTTTTAATAATAATTATATGGGTCTGGTGGTCGTTCATGATAACCTTGTTCACTGACAAATGGGTAGTCGGCCCCATCTAAAAAAATGATCCCAAGATAATGCTTGTTGATTTTGATCTTTGTAGATAGGTGCAGCTGCTAGCAATGAAATTGTTGAAGCTAACAACAAGGTTTACAAAAAAAAAAAAAAAAAATTGACAATTTTAAAAATTTGTAGCTTCCTTGAGCAATACTTAATGAAATGAAAAAAAAAAATCTTCAAAAAGCTCTTTTAATGATCTACAACTCTATCTATTCAGATCAAATTATAGAGAACAGAAAGTCCGGCGAAAATTGAATCAAACATGGTAGAAAAATTAAAATCTGGACGTTTCTGATTTTTGGCAAGTTTACAGAATTTTGTTGCCAACTTTAAAAATTTATAACTTGCTCAATAATTAACGGAAACCAAATATATATATATATATATATATATATATATATATATATATATATATATGTCTAAAAAATCCCTTTCAATGTCTACAATCTTACTTATTCAGATCGAATTACAGAGAACAGAAAGTTGGGCAAAAATTAAATCAAATAAGGAAGAATTTTTTTTTTTTTAAAAGAACAAAAAATAGAGTCCCCACTCATTTTTTGAACAATTTTGGACATAACTCTCACAAATCACATATGCAAAGCTAACCTTAGTTGTTGTCCCTAGAAAATGGTCATTTTTAATTGCATGGAATATTTTCTTAGAAGCTACAAGATTGTGGTTTCAAGTTCCTTGCATGCAAATAACGTAATCTACAAAAAGATCAAATTCATATTTTTGTATTGATATTGTGTTTAAAGATTGAATGTATGGTCAAGTTTGAAGCATTGATTTTGGAGTGGTGAGGAGAGGAATAAGTTTTGAATATCTTCTACTCTAGATAGGGCCCCATATGTTAGGCCATTTTTGGTACATTCTTTTGGCTTGAAAATTAAATTGTGGATTGTTAGGCCTTTTGCAAAATGTATGTTGCATGTCCTTGTAAGATGTATTGAGAAATGTGTGTAACTGTATTTAAGAACGATGTACCTATTTGAGATTCTTTGGTGATATTATATAGAGTAATGTGCTATATATATTATTTGTTGCATATAAGTACGTGGGTGTGTGGATTAAGAAATTCGAAGAGAGAAGTCTTTCAGATGGGCTCATCAAAAGTAGAACAGAGGAAGAAGCTTGGGAAATTTAGTAAGGGGGGGGGGGGGGGTGGTGGAGCGAGAGAGCCTATTCTTGAGAGAAGGATCAAGCCCGTAGCAACTGTGCAAACTGACCAAGATAAGAGAGATCATTTACCAGCTCAAAGAAATCAGCGAAGCAACTTCAAGAGGAAGATGTGAACAAAACGAGTTTAAATCAAGATGGAAGAGACCAGCTAGGCCGAGAGAATGTATCTGATGACCAAAACTCTGAGAAGTGAACAACATTGAACGAGAGTTCTAAAGAGCCAATTTGCAAGTGAAGGATCAACTTTAGTTGCCAACACTAATCAATATTCAACTAATGCTCAAATCAAAAAGAAATTAAAAACATACATACAATGATAAACAAAAAATGCACCCAATGAAAAATGCAATGAAAATGGTACACACAAATTCAACAACTCCTTCAATATAAATTGCACGTACTATGAATCAAAGCCATTTTTGACAAATAGCAAATATTGCAACTTATGGGAATCAATAACACAACAAAGATCATCATTTATCAAATCAATGTCTTGTTTCCCATCATTAAAACCATAAGCGATAGAGTAAAGTTTGCTCATGTCAATGGCGAGCATCAACAGTAAACCACCAGCAACATAATTATTTCCATATTAAGATTCTAAATCCTAAATAGTAAACACACTTCTAAAATATTGACAAAATGTCAGTATTTTTTTATAAAATCAAAGGGTTATTAAAACCCATCAATAACATACCGAATTGTATCTTTTTCACCTACTTGAATATTGAATTACAATAGTGTTCCTCATTTTATTGTAAATTCTCTTCAAATTGCAACTCCACATGAGAAAATGGTGACAATGTTTAATTGAATTGATAAGAGTGGCGAGCATGCCTAACACACGCACATTCAAATTTAACTTGCTACACTAGCTAACGACCTCTCCTTACCAAGTACTTGATTTGAGATGTAAAGATTGCTTAAAAATCTTGTTAAATTACTTACCATTGGCAAACAAAATATGTTAGTGTAAATATATTAAAAACTAACGTACTATCGACCTTGCCTTGTGGATGCATGTTGTTGTGTGTCAACAATATATGGTAGACTATATGGTCTACTTGCAATACATCTCAAACTAACTTTCCCACAGTAATAAAGTTCTTTGTAAGTTTTAGAATGAAAAGAACATTAGAAAGTGCAAGAATTTTTTAAGAAGCAATTTTCAATGGAATGTTGCCAATTCCTTCTATAGAGCACTCATGATCATTAGCAGTGTAAATAGATCTCTTAAGTCCTTTGTAAGGTACAATTGAGTCAAATGACTCCTTTGAACAGCACATATGTGAAAAAGCTCCACTATCTATGTACCGAGCTCCATCTTTCTTGAAAGGTGATGAAGAAAAACTGGACACCATGAGTGATCTTTCTCCATCACTTGCAACTCAATCTTCTTCAATCTCTTTAGAGAGATTAGTTTGCTTGAGTTGGTTTTTCTTCTTAAAGCAATTAGAGGCATAGTGCCCCTTCTTGCCACACAAGAAACACTTCACTTTCTTCTTCTTGGTCTTTGAAGTAGAGGGATGAGATGAATCATCTTCTTCACCATCTTTGTCTCGATCTTTGGCTTTATCTTTGTTGGATGCTTGAGAGAACTTGTTCTTACTCCTTCCTTTATGCTTGTCTTTGACAAAGAGGGCTTTGTCACTTCCACCGTGCTCGAGTTTGTTCATCCTGAAAAGTTTAAAGCTTTGCCTAGATTTTTCAGAAATAAAAATTCCTTGCAAAGTTTCTCGATTAGGCAACTCCTCCTTAATGGCAAAAGACTGAACAAGATTATCATAGTCATCTTTCAAGCCATTTAAAATGACTTGAACTAGCTCATCTTGGTTAATAGTAACACCAACACAGGAAAGCTCTCTATGTAAATCTTAAAACTCTCAAAACATAGTTTGATGCACTCTCGACACTTCTTTGGAAACTTTGCGAAATCTGATTCCTAAGAGTGAGTATTCTAGAAGTATTTTTTGCTTCATAAATGGACTTAAGTGCATCCCTATCGCGGAAGCGAGACTGTTTCGTGTTCGTCTTCTTCTTCTTATTCGCGAACAATTTTCGGTCTTTGGATTTTCTTTTCGTGCAGAAGCTCTTACAGGATGCTAGAGACATGACTACGTATCACACAAGACTTTCTATTCTAGCAATCAAGACACACTTAAAATAAATAAATACACGGCAATAGAGCGACTATACTATCGGTTTGGTTTTAAAGCGAGATCGTCAGTGTCTCGCTCGTCGGATTGAATCTCTGCTATTTCGCTGTGTTCTGCTCGTTGGCAGACTTTCATGCACAGCTATGGTATTTTTACTTTCTTACTCTATTCGCTACGTCTCTCTCTATTTCTTACACATCTTTGTCAAATTCTCATCACCGTTATGATCTAGAGGATCGTTTTATACCTCCATTATGTGGAGTTTACAAGATAGCAAAACGTAGAATTACAAGACTAGTTAACGCTAATCAACTAGTTAGTTAGTCTCTGTCAATGCTATTCGTTTCAGCTGGGCGTGAAGTCCGTTGAGCTGCCAGCTGCCAGCGAGAAAAATTTCTCTTCGCTTGTTTCGCAATCTCTAGTTTGCCTTCGTTCTTTTCATTTCTTTTCATAGTTTTCATTTTGCGCCCCTTTTGCGGTTTTCGGTCCTGGAGGTGTGTTCACGATTCGCGAATGATTCGTGCTTCGAGTCAAAGTCACGTTGAATGTCGTGAATTGTTCTCGTTCGACCTTTGTGTCTTGTTCGTGCCTATATATCCTCTATTGCCATGAATCATACAAAAACAAGAATGACCAAGTTGCCTACTCATTTTATAAACAAAGCTCTTCAAACTTATAAATACAAAGAGGCCAATGTGGTTGAAATTAACACTTGAAAAAAAGTATTGGTTTCTAAAACAAAAAATCAACTAGTTTTCAGTTATATACTATAGATTTGAAAAAAAAAAGTCATTAATTTTGTGGGTTTTTCTTTTTAAATCGGCTTGAAACTTTTTGGTAATACTTTTCCCACTAAAAGAGATGATACTAATTGTTTATAAGTAGAGATGGGAGTACCAGTCTCAGTTCAGCAACAAAATACTGATACTCTCTACATCTATAATCAACACTCGCTTTTTTAGCATCTCGTAGGTACTGCAGTGTAAGACAATCACGCTTCATCTAGCTTCATCTTCTGGCCGATCACCCACATCAGGTTTTTCACGAAGAGCCTTGTCAACAGCTGCTTCGTCATCTGATGATGACGACGACGTTGCTTCAGCTGATTTACCGAGGATGCTTTCCTTAGCGCTATCTAATGTATCCCGCAGTTTCTGCTTCATTTCCTGTCCTAGAGATGACACTTTACTTGCCATGTCACCTGCTTTCTCCTTTGCCTGATCTCCAACTTCGCTTGCTTTTTCCTTCGCCTTTTCAGGAGCTGCACTGGCCATCTTTTTTGCTGCATCTACGTGTTCTTTCAGTTTTTCTTTGGCTTCGTGGGTTCTCTGTTTGGTCTTCTGACCCAGTTCACCAGCTTCTTCCCCGGCGCGCTCACTCATTTTGCTTGCTTTTTCTGTAGCTTCATTGGCTTTCTCTTTAGCTTTTTCCGGAATCTCGCGGGCCTCGTCTTTCATTTCCCCGGTTTTCCTCTTCAACTTTCCTCCCACGTCACTAGCTCTGCTCTTTTCTTCGTCCGAGGGCTCGCTTTCTTCATTAGCTTTCTCCTTTCCCCTTTCCATAGATTTAGCTGTCTTGGACTTGTTGGCTTTTCCATGCTCCTCTTTAAGGCCAGATTTTCCATCACCACCTACATCACGGTGACGATAACCTGTGGCGCTTGCATAATATCTTCTGGTTGAACTCTGCCCAGAAGAGTGCAAAGGACTTGTAGCTGTACGCAATGAAATACACTGCAGCTCGCAAGAAAAGAGACAGAGCATTTTAACATAAAATGATTATCGACCAGCAACTAGAACTAAAAACTGTTAGGGTCTTTCAAGCGTTTCTGTCGCTACAAGTTAATATCTGTGAACGAGCATGGTACTAAGTACTGCAACTGAATAACCAAAACAAGGAAGCACGACTCACATCTTGAAGGGGCACAGATATCGCTTTCGCTGTGCTGAAGGCACAATAATCATATTGGTGTGATACTGAGATACCTCTTCTCGAGATGGGCATTCCAATGTTGGACGATATAGATATAGTACCGGTTCTTTGCATTCTGCAAGCCACCCTGAACCCCAAGCTACACCTTGCCATGCTCATGATCACGCCAGGGTAACAATCGAGGAAATACGGCAATTAATTTGGATTGCACTCCAATCCACCGATAACAAGGACAAGAAGATCGCAAATATTACGTATCTACTTTGATCCTCAACTTCTCCTTTAGCTTATGAAAAGGACGAACTGGCAAAAGGAAAGTTCAAGTATTTTAGATTCTTGGCTCCTGAGCAGCGTATGCTGCATGCAGGCAGTGAGAGACGTGGAAATACATCGAGCAACCGCGTGGAAATAGATCGAGCAACCACAACGTGGGTTTCCCATCAGGAAAGTTTAATAACTACTTTAGCTGGCCATGACTTACAAAGAAGAAACACCCTTGCATTTATCATCATATATATTAAAACTATTTTAGAGAGAGAATGTTGGGATGCCGTCAAAAATGTCACGCTCTGCCCGCCAAAAATGTCACGCTCTGCCCGCAACAAAATGTCATGCTCTGCCCAACACGAAAAGCTAAAAAAACGTGAGAAAGGTCCTATGCGTGTGAAAAATAACTCAGAAGCCATTTTTTTCTTTTTTTTTTTGGGCGCACGCACACACAATTTCAAATTTTTTTCCCCCCAAAACGCGTGCGCGCTCTCTCTTTCTCTCAATCGCAAGCAGGCGGGATGCGAGCCTCTCTCTCCATCATCTTCTTGCTCTCTTCTTTCTGATTGCATCCGCCAACTGCAATATCCATATCCATATCCATGCTACAAGGTAAGGTTTGTAACTTAAGAAGCTTGAATCATTTTGTTTATGGTTACCTTTACATGATTTCACTCTGCTCTGAATTTGTTTACTGTTGTTCACGTTCTTCAGCGTCGTCAAGGAAGGAGTGCCCTCACCCTCCTCGCTATAAACAATGCAGCCCTTGCTCCAATGGCTGCAACGACCTCACCCTCAACCAGGTTGCAGACATTCTGCGCTATTGCAGTAGAGCCAGCTCTCCGATGGCATGACCCTCATTCCACAGGCAAAGCAGCAGGGCAACTCAGATTTGTAAATCTCATAGATGGATCAAGCGGCAGCGTGAACGTGGGCCTGCCTGTTAAAGGAGCTGGATTCAACGCAAACATTTTCAAACAAGTTCAAAATGTTTCCTATAATATCTCTTTTGAATAAATATAGTTGTATGGAACACATTCATCTGAATAACAATATTATGGAATACCTTCATATAAATCATAATGTTACGAAATGGCTTCGTCTTAACTACAATATTATGGAATGCCTTCCTCTGAATCACAATATAAGTATGAGATGACTTCACTGAATTACATGATTGTTCATGAACTGAGGTTGTTGTAACAGTGGCTGGATTGTCTCAATAAGTGTCAAAATTGTGCGTTTTGTTTTCATTCAGTCATTTTATGGAGTCTTTAGTCTGAGTCGCGTTGGATGCTATGCTACAAATTCCCGATTGCCAAGTAAAAGAATGGATCAAAGATTTCTGCCTTACCGTTGGTCATCACAACTTTGACTCTACGGTTTGGAAGGTTGCGATTTCCTTTGAGACTTGGAATCGTTATAAACCGCATGTTGGCCCTTTGCGGTGCGGGTGGGGTTGCGGTTTAGTTGAAATGCGGTTTATGCTTGTGGAAGATTCCTTTGTATTTCTATAGACAAGTCTCTGAACCATCCATCGTTGAACCATCGTTGAAGCACTGCTACGGATGTTATAGCATCCATCGTTGAACCATCGTTGAAGCACTGATACGGATGTTATAGCATCCATCGTTGGAACCATGTTATAATAATAATGTTATTATGTTATAGCATCCATCGTTGAACCATCGTTATAACACCAAATCGTTGAAACATCCATCGTTGAACCATCGTTATAACACCAAATCGAATCTCTGAACCATCATTGAAGCACTGATACAGATGTTATAGCATCCATCGTTGAACCGTCGTTAAAACATCGTTGAAGCACTGATACACGGATGTTATAGCATCCATCGTTGGACCATCGTTATAATAATAATGTTATTATGTTATAGCATCCATCGTTGAAACATCCATCGTTAGAAACATCCATCATTGAAACATCCATCGTTGAACCATCGTTATAACACCAAATTGTTATAGTAGAAACCATCATTGATATAACACCAAATTATTGAAACATCCATTGTTGAAACATCCATCGTTGAAGCACTGATACATATGTTATAGCATCCATTGTTGAACCATTGTTAGCAACATATCTTGCCCTAGCATTATTATTATAGCAACGTATCTTGCATTAGCATTATTATTATAACACCAAATCGTTGACAAATGTTTCTCACCTTTTCAAAATGAGCCGAAGAAATCAGAGAGAGAGAGAGAGAGAGAGAGAGAGAGAGAGAGAGAGAGAGACCGTATGTAGAGAGAGAGAGAGAGACCATATGTAGACGTTGTAGTCTGCATCACTTTCTATAAGATATAGTCGCTCTAGATTCCTGCTTACGTGCAAAAATTTAGGCATTGATGCCTTTGCACCGATGCTTTCCCTCTCTCTCTCACTCACGATTCTCACATTTCCTCTCTCTCACTCACGGTTCTCACGGTTCCTCTCTCTCACTCACGGTTCTCACGGTTCCTCTCTCACTCATGGTTCTCACTGTTCCTCTCTCTCAACGGTTCTCACGGTTCCTCTCTCTCACTCACGGTTCTAACAGTCTCTCTCTCTCTCTCACTCACAGTTCTCCCTCCCTCTCGCTCACGGTCCTCACGATGCTCGCTCTCTCTCTCTCGGATGCTCTCCCTCTCTCTCTCTCACTCACGGTTCTCACAGTTACTCTCTCTCACTCACAGTTCCTCTCTCTCACTCACTCACGATTCTCTCTCTCTCTCTCTCTCTCTCTCTCTCTCTCTCTCTCTCTCTCTCTCTCTCTCTCTCTCTCTCTCTCTCTCTCTCTCTCTCTCTCTCTCTCTCTCTCTACGCATCGCGCGTGCACACACACACACACCTCATCGGCCACCCGCCATCGGTGGACACACTTCGGCCACGTACATACACACATATATCGGCCACCCCCGTCAACGACCATCGGCTTTCTTCCTAAACCATTGACTGCCACACAGTGCAGCTAGTTTATTCAAAAAAAAAAATTATAGCTACATTGACGAGAAAGATATATACTTCCCCCAAGGGAAGTTTAACATAAACTCAAACAAGAGCCAAGATTGCACTACAACTAGGATTAGTTCACACTTGCGTGAAGAGTGAGACATGATAGAAGGAAGGACATGAGACTGCTCTGTAAGGACATGAAATCCTTCATCTCTGGCTATAGCGGCCCTTGCATCTCTAACAACATCATGCCTAGTTGTGTGCTCACTCTCGCTAGCTGGACAGCGAAGGAGGTAGATAGCGAGAGCATCAGTAGGTTGGCCATAGACACACCTAGAGAGACCCAAGGTCGAAGGATAAGGTAGCCCCAAGCGAAGACTAAAAGTAGTGGTGAGCATGGCCGAAGACAACCGAAAGGATGGAATGACAGGCTCGGCTGACAACCAAGCCCATGCACTTAGACCCACACAAATTAGAAGCCGAGCTCGATGCAACACCAAAGGTGTCTCAGAGAGCATGTTGGAAAGGGTTTATTTGTGCATGTGCTCCAAGAGGGTCTCTTGCAAGTGATCTGAGCTGAGAGTGAGAAGTTGCTCAAAAGGAGGAAGACATGCTTGTGCACAGAGGGGGAGATCAAGCTCCCGCACATCCACGAGAAAGAGCTGAAAAGGTAGAGAACCACTATCCACACAAGCAACGCAATCCGCCAAGAGAGAGTGATGGTCAGAAAGGAACTAAGAAGATAAGATAGGGACGACAAGAGCCAGGCTCCAAAGAAAAGTTGGTGTAGAAGAAATCGTAGAGAGAAGACTCACACCTTCACAATCAATGGATAACCAAGCCTGATTCTGAGTAGAAAGGGTCTCCACACCATCCAAAGACCCAGAGCCCAAAAGGAAACTAGAGCCCAAAAGACAGCCAAAAACATCTGTAATAGAGATGTCAAAGGAAGAAAGAAGATGCAAAAAGTTCTAAGGAAGGAAAAAAGTCCACAATATGTAAGAAGGACACTAGATGAAGCAAGACATCAAGATGCCAAATGCAACTTGAGTGTCGCCCAACCAAGGAAGCATATGTGAGTGAGCAACATCCTCCTGGAGAGCCTCACCAAGAAAAGCAGAGTTGAAAGAAGCATAACCAAAAGGACCCATCCAAAAGAGCAAAGAAGCCTTGAGGAGGAACAAAATCCAAGGGAAGACTTGTTGGAGATGACATGTTGAATAGACAAACTCAATGAAGCGAACTGCTCAGAGAAATGATGAAATGCATGGAGCACCATAGGAGTAGGACCAACAATATGAGTGTCATCAACAACTGAAGAGGAGAGAAAGGCCTCTATAGGATCTCAAAGGGCACCGAAATGAGCCAAAGCAAAGAGACGACCACCCAAAGGATCACCTTGATGAGTACTTGCTACAGACTAGATAGTAAAAATGAAGATGGTAAGCAAAATCATTAGTTCATAATTGTTAATAAAAAAATTTGCAAATATTTGAGTTACATTTTACACACTTAATAATTGATGAAGGAAACTTAACTTAAACCAATATATATACATACATAGATGTTTTGAGTATAGAGATATATTACAAATTGACTTTCACATACATGCATGCTACAATATTGAAACACCTAATTATATCTAGCTGAGTCAACCTCATCCTGGCCATTGACGTCGTGATCAGACAGACCACATGAATGTAGTGAAGTTAAAATATATCTTGAAACCATATAAACCTCAGAATATCCATCCCGATCAATTCTCACTCCTTGTCTTATGACATAGATGCAGTCATCCTCCATTATGTGCTTCTCCACATCTATGTCATAAGACAACAAGACATCAGTTGATGGGGAGGTGGCAAAAAGAGTGTCAAGAGGAGTGGCATTGGGCCAAGGAGAAGTGGGTAGAACGGGGGAAGTGCCTGCAATAGGAGAACTTTGGAGACAAGTCTGAACTAGGCGAGAAGGTCGGGGAGGGATATAGAGAGGAGAAGGTTGGAGAGGAGTCTGGATGGGAGTGTAACCAACAGGGGTCTGAATGGAAAAAAAAAAAAAAATGGGTGGAGTGGTTTGGCAAGAGGGATCATGGTGCCATGGAGTCCCCATGGGAGAAACTAGGTCTTGGGTAGTGGGTGCCAAAAATGGAAATATGTGAGGGGTGAGTATGGGGGTGCTCGGATACTCAGGAGTGACAGATGCAGGAGTCGTAGTATCACGTGCCATGCACGTTGCTTCCTAAGTTAGGGTTTCTCAAAGGAATCCCTATGACAAGGCATGGTAGAGAGATGTGTTGCATGAGACACGACATCATCAGCCTCACCGCCACAATAGGAGCTTGCTTGCCCTCTCAAAATTGTCGCCAATGATGAGTAGTCACGATGCCAAACTGCACTTTTGTGGCCAAAACTGGCTTTCTCCACACAAATCCACAATCACTTGCCCCCATACTGCATTTACCACTTCCAAATGCCCTGTTATCTTGCTAGGAGTGAGTAATAATGATTTAGAAGTGATTATGCCCCATTGTACCACCCTGTAGCAGGTTTCACTAGCCAAAAATAGCCCCAAATTTGGACCTACAGTACCCAAATGGTGGTAGCCCATCACTAGGTCACCCACACTTCGCTCGATAGAATGATGATGAAAACTCCCTAAAACGCATTTTTCTCTGCTCTATGACGTCACTCTATCCGTTGGCTCTGAGCAGCCAGTTTCAGGGGCCAATTTTGTTGAAATGGAAAAATAATCCATCTTGACTTTAGGCTTGCTACAAAAATTGTACCATGCAAGTATGTTGTTCATAAATGCAAAATGCCAAGTTTGGCCTAGATAGAACTCAAGCTACATGGATATGTCATATCTAATGCATCCAAAATGACATGCAAGGCATGCACAAAGTGTAATGGACACATGCATGATGATTCGTACATTTCTAGTTAGAACTAGCACACTTGGAAAAAGTTGGTAGAGTTTCATGCATGAGAAGTGACAAATGTCACATAGACTCTAGTTTTCACTTTAGATGTCATTAAATGATGGATGGATGTGGTTCTACCTCGAGCTACCTCAAACTCCATAAAGATGTGTAGCTCTCCTCATATTTTGTAATGAAGAACCAAAGCTTTGTAGCTATCTCATGCCATTTTGGATCCACACATTTTTTGCTTGTTATCTCTCTATCTTTCTCTCTTGAACTCGTGTTGAGGCTAATGCTAATACGCTGATATCTTGTACTTTTGCTTATTACTGATTCATTGCTATTATATTCTGATGCTTAGCATGCTAGATTTTGGTTAGGCCATAACTTCTGTACTAGATCTTGCTAATCAATCTAGAATCAGGTTATTGTGCTAATCATAACGCTTAATTAGATCAATCATACTTGTGGACATTCCCCGCACGTGTGAATTCTGGAAATTTTGTCATGGTATTAGAGCCAAATTAAATTTTGCATGCTAACATCTCTAATTGTACAAGAAATTGAGAGCTAATTCAAGCAAAAAAGCAGTTTTGCACTTTTTCTCACCTTTCTTTGAAGTGTATTTGGATAAAATCGGATTGGAACTGAATTTTCAGACCTGAATAGTGGTAGTATGGAATTCTGGAATTCCGCACATGTGAAAATTAGAGATTTTTAGTCCCTTCTATCTCCTTGCTTGTAGATCCAAAGATAGTGATGTTATAGCTTGATGGAAAGCTTATAATCTGTACTTTCCATAGAAATTGAAACCAAATTAATCTAATGTGTCTATTAAGAGTTATAAGCACTTAAAGAGGATAGGGATAGGTCCAAAATCCGAGTGATAGCATTTTGATTTGATTCAACCTTGCTTTGTACTGAATCCATTGTTTTGAACATCCTACACAAGAAACTGAAGATCAAGACTAAGTTTGAAGTAATTGAACACCCTTTGAGCCATCTAAGTGTCAATAGTGTTTTCTTTTGAAGCAATTCACACGTGCCAAAAGTAGGATTCAAACTAGCCAAAGTGTCTCAATCCAGTTTGTGTGTCTGATCTAGATAATCTTGTCTTGTGGAATATTTGAGATTCTTCTCAAATACAGTTGCAAGTGTTTCACATAGGAAGGTAGAATATCCTTGAAAGTACCTATAGTGAAAGAGAGCAGCAACTTTAAGTCTAATTGGAACAAGCTCAAACATATTGCAGTCCAATAACTAAGAAGTCTTCATCTAAATGGCACCTCTGGGAGGATATCTTCTACAAGCAAATGAAAGACTAAATACTTCTAATTACTCAATTTGGAAGTTCATAATGGAATCTATATTGATATTCTAGGATGTTATGGACATTGTGCTTGGTGTTGAGGAGGAGCCTCAAGCAGAGGCTAAAATTCCTAAGTATAGGAAGAGAGCTAGAATGGCTCCACATTTCATTAAGATGAATGTATCTAATGAAATTTTGAGAGAGATAGGATTTTGCACTATAGCCAAAGAAGCTTGGGATTGTCAGAAATGGTGACTCTTGCGGCTTTGTCGCGACACGAACAAGACATGAAGGTCAAACGAGAACAATTCGTGACAGTCAACGTGCCTTTGACTCAAAGCACGAACGATTCGCGAATCATTCGCAAATTGTAAACACACCTCCAGGACTGCAAACCGCAAAAGGGGCGCAAAACAAAAACTACGAAAAGAAACAAAAAGAATGAAAGCAAATGGGAGATTGCGAAACAAACGAAGAGAAATCTTTCGCGGTGCCAGCTGGCAGCTCAATGGGCTTCATGCCCAGCTGAAACGAATAGCAATGACGGAGACTAACTTTGATTAGAGTTAACTAGCCTTGTGATTCTAGTTTTGCTATTTGTAAACTCCACATAATGGAGGTATAAAATGATCCTCTCTGGATCATAACGACGATGAGAATTTGACAGAGAACTGTAAGAAACAGAGAGAGACGTAGCAAATAGAGTAAGAAAGTAAAAATACCATAGCTGTGCATGAAAGTTTGCCAACAAGCAGAACACAGTGAAATAGCAGAGAGTCAATCTACCAACGAGTGAGACACTGACGATCTCGCTCTAAAACCAAACTGATAATATAGTCGCTCTATTTTCGTGTATCTCTTTGTCTTGTGTTGTGTGTCTTGATTGCTAGAATAGAATGTGTTCTGTGATACGTAGTCGCGTGTCTGGGATCCTGTAAGAGCTTCTGGACGAAAAGAAAATCCAAAGACAGAAAATTGTTCGCGAATAAGAAGATGAAGATGAACACGAAACAGTCTCACTTCTGCGACATGGTATCAGAGTGTACAGATTGTCACTACTGATATCCCAGCAGTGATTCTTCCAGACAACACAATATGGCTACGACAATCCAGACCAGAGTAGCAATCAGTCTTGATGGCGCAAACTACAGAATCTGGAAATTCAAAATCAAAACGCTTCTGAAGGGCAAAGGGATCTGGTCGATGACCGAGATCTCAGAGGCGTAGCCTCTAGAGGGAGACCCGAGGAGAGCTGAATGGATCATAAAGCATGAGCGTGCAATGGCGATTATCATTTTGTCCATAAATGAAGATCTACTCATGCATATTGAAGACTACGGAAGCAGCCATGTAGCATGAGAAAGATTGAAGCAGAAGTATGAAGTGAGGACTACAGTTTCAGTCATGCACCTTCACAATCAGCTGCAATCATTATGGTGGGATGGCAACTAATTGGATCAGCACGTTGAGAAGATCAGAACGAGTTGCATTAGGACAGGAGCACCAGGTCCCAGCACCACAACAGCTGATGTACTTCATGGAATCTCTACCAACGTCCTATTAACCACTGAGAATGCTCATACTGAGTCTACCAGATATGACATTCGACAAAGCAGTCAGTCTTGTCGCTGACGAGAGACTGATGAGAGACAAAGGAGAGGGAAGCAGTGATCAAGAGAAAGTTCTCTCTTCACGAAAGGAAAGAAGAAGAACAAAAACAAGCCAAGATTCGGAAGACGAAGTCTCCGAATCACCTATCTTCTTCCTACGATCACTGTCACAAACCAAGCCATACGGCCAACAAATGTTGGTTCAATCCAGCAATACCTTGCATGCACTACAAGAAGAAAGGACATTCTGCATACGATTGCAGATTTAATCCAAAAAGAAAGAACAAAGCTGGAAAGGCAAACGTTGCAAAGTCATCTAAAGATGCAGAAGGAGGTGACAAAGCTTTGATGATACTCGACAAAGCTTCGACAAGCTACTCTGAACACGACTATGATGTAGTCATCGATTCAGGAGCAACATCTCACATAACTTGCAACAAGAAGATCTTGATCAACTTTTGCGAACTCAAAAACGATAGAGCAGTGATTCTAGGTGATGGAAGCAGACACGATGTCAAAGGCATCGGCTCTCTACAGCTACGAACACTTTCAGGCCAAGTAGAGCTGCCAGGAGCACTCTATGTGCCCTCACTCAGAAAGGATCTATTGTCTATCTCCAAGATGGCAGATCTAGGCATTCGAGTTATGTTCGACGACAACATGTGTCGTATGATTGAGAAGACGACAAACAAGTTGCTGACGGTCGGATGCAGAGAAGGAAATCTCTACCAGGCCAAAATAATCAGCAACTCCGACAGCATGTTAAATGCTTCAAAAAATTAAGATCAGCTCTGGCATAGGAGAATGTATCATCTGAACATGCGGAGCCTGTATGACATGAGCATAAAGGACATTGTTACAGGTCTCAAGATTTCAAGGCCCGAAACTGAGTTCTGTGAGGCCTGTCATAAAGGCAAGCAACATCGAAATCCATTCACGCATGAGGGAAGAAGAGCCAAGGAAGTTCTTGAGCTCGTCCACTCTGATGTCTGTGGACCGATGAGAACATATTCGCTCTTAGGTTCGAGATATTTTTTAACATTCATAGATATTCCAATCATCACCCTTGAAGACTATCATGGAGAGATGGGGCCGAGAATCGAGAAGGAGTCACCTCGAATTTTTTCACCAAGGAGATCTCAAAGAGAAATATCCGAGCCTAAGAGGCTTACCTATGAAGATAGAGGCAAGCAAGTGGAAATCAACTCCACTAATTGTGCTTATTTTATTTCTCATGAGGAGCCAAAGGATGTATATGATGCACTCAACTCGAAGGAATGGTACCTTGCCATGAAGGAGGAATATGATGCTTTGATGGCCAACAAGACATGGGAGCTTGTGGATCTTTCATCCAACAAGCACACCATTGGTTGCAAGTGGGTTTTTCGAGTCAAGTATAATCAAGATGGCACAATCAACAAGTACAAGGCTAGACTTTTTGCTAAAGGTTTTGCTCAAGTTTATGGACTTGATTATGAGGAGACTTTTGCTCCAGTTGCAAAGATAGTATCAATTAGAATCATAATTTCGGTTGCTTGTTTTTTCAATTGGCAAGTTCTTCAACTACATGTCTCTAATGCATTTTTAAATGGATATCTAGAAGAAGAGATTTATATGGATCAGCCTATTGGGTTCATTCATAACAAAGACAAAGTTTGCTTGCTCTTCAAAGGTTTATATGGACTAAAGCAAGCTCCAAGGTCATGGTATTCTCGACTTAACACATTTCTTGAATCACTAGGATTTAATCTTAGTAACTATGATCCTTCCTTATATGTCAGGTTTTTTGATAAAGATATTGTCATCCTTCTTATTTATGTTGATATCATTCTAACAGGATGTTGTATCAAGTTAGTTGAGGAAACCAAGATTGCACTTGGAAAAGAATTCAAGATTCAAGATCTTGGAGATTGACTTTCTTAAAGATAAAGCTTTTGTATGTCAATCCAAGTATTCTCTTTCAATGTTAAGAAAGTTCAATATGTTAGATTGTAAGAGTATAGAAACCCCTATGGAGTAAAATGTAAAAGATCCTAACAAAGGTGATGAAAGATCCTTCATGGACATCACACTTTTTAGGAGTCTTATAGGCTCCTTAATTTGGCTCACAATAACTAGAACTGACATAAGCTTTAGTGTTCATAAGTTGATCCAGGTTATGTAAAATCCTACTATTTATCATTGGAAAATGGCCAAAGAGAGTGCTTAGATATATATCTTCAACTTTTGATTATGGTTTATTGTATAAAAATGAAGATCTTTCTATTGTTGGTTATTCTGACTCGAATTTTGCAAGTGATAGAGCAGATCAAAAATCTACAAGTGCTTATGTCATATATCTTGGAGGAAACTTGATATCTTGGCTTTCCAAAAAGCAAGGTACTGTATCTGTTGTAAAGCTGACTCGGGTGCACCCAGTGTGCCCTGTAAGACTCAAAGGGGTGACACCCTCTAAGGTCCCAAAGCAAGTTAGAACGTCAAGGACTGAGCCTCCGGCCTGTGGTGAGCCAGTCAAGTAGTCACAAAGTCATGAGCTAGCTCTGGAGCTCGAGTCATGGCCTAGTCAGGAAAGCAGGGTGATTCGGCCGCCGGGACGGCTCTCGGGACCCATGTCCGAGAGCCAGACTGATTCTGCCAGGCTTGCCAGGCTTAATCAGCAAAATAAAAACTAAGTCCTAAAAAGCGTGCTTTACCAGAAAGCACTATGTTTCAAACCAGAGGGGGTGCGCCGAATCACAGCAGAACTATAGGGAGAGTCCGGCAGACAGAAACTTGGGCAGCTCAACCAGCGCCAGCAAACAAAGAGAATGGAGATTCAGTATTTGTGGTTGTGTTATGTGAATGTTGATTCCAGTTTGATTCTTATGTTGGTAATAATCAGATAAGCACACTCACAAATAAACCACAAGAAGCTTCGTTTACTTTTGCATCCCCTAGTCATGCATGAGAAGCGAAAAATGTCACATAGACTTTAGTTTTCACTTTAGATGTCATTAAAGATTTGATTCCTAAGAGTGAGAAGCCTAGAGGTATTCTTAGCTTCATAGATAGTCTTGAGACAATCCCAAGTTTCTTTTGGTTGTTGTACAAGTACCTATCTCCCTCAATATCTCATTAGAGACATTCATCTTAATGTAGTGGAGAGCCATCCTAGCTCTCTTTTTTGTATTTTTGAACCTCTTGAAGAACTTGTGGTTCTTCTTCAAGGCCAAGAACTATGTCCATCACGTCTTGAAGGATCAAGATGGACTCCATCCTCATTTTCCAAATTGAATAGTTTGAAGTGGTCAATCTTTCACTTGGTTCCAACAAGGATGAACCCATTGAAGACATTTGAAGTGAAGAAAACTCAAATGATGAACAATAAATGTTGCTACACACTCTCAATAGGATCCAATAATAGAGTACTATCTCCTCCTATGAAAGATCTTGCAACTATTTGTGAATGGATTCTCACTAGCTACACAAATCTCTCTAAAACAAGATCTATTTCATATATCAAATGATGGAGTATAGGCAAAGTTAGGATCAAACACTCTTAGCACGTGTGAAGTACTCTAAGAAACCAAATTTGACTCAAATACAATGATATTGCATGAAACAAAATGGCTAAGATCTCAAAACAGTGCCTAGATCACATATAGATGAGATTGGCAAGCATACAACTGTGATTTTGGATCAACCAAGCAATCTCTTGACCAAACCAAACGTGTCCACCCACGTCTAGGTGCCCTACCTAACCTTCTTCAAAAGCTTATAACTTTTGATTGGTGCAACCAAATGGAATGAAACTGATTGCATCAGAAATTAGACAAAAATAGCTTCAAAACAAGCTATCAAGCAAGATAAATGGATCAAGCATAAGAGAGAACTTCCAAACTGAAATTGGATGTTTCTCACACGTGTCTGAGCACCTAATTCCGTACAGTACTAGGTCAGACCCAATCAATGTCCTTTTGATCTCTTTTGATTCAAGATTGAACAAGATAGCTAGGAAAATGGGCCTTGACAACTTCTAACTCAAGATTGATGAAAAAAATTTCACTTAGATGGATCCAAATGCATGGTAACCTTAGGTAGGCTCTGATACCATGTTAAATTCACATGTGTGGATTGTCCACAACATGTACTTGTGATCTCCTAAGGTGTGTAGATGCACCAAGATCAGGACTAGATTGAGATATAAGATCAATCTTAGATCCTATGGCAAAAACACACTACTACATGCATTCAATCACTTCCAACTCTCACTCACACGTGTGGGAAGTATTCAAAAAATAATCTAAGTAAAAACAAGATGCTCTCCTCGGGTAGAGAGAAAAAAAAACATCATGAGCTCTCGGGTAGAGAGAGAAAGCTAGAAATCCAATAACTCACAAAATCCATAAAATCACCAAATCAATTAGATCCAAAATGAGGAGTACAATGATACTAGTAGATCCACGAGCTACCACTATGCTTAACCATGATTGGACCATACTTTGTCACCTCTTGATCCTATTGGACCATTGATCCATGCACCTCTTAATTTGGACTATATTCAAGCACACCTCAATTTTCTATTGGACCTCACAAGGTTCCACCTCTAAATCCTATTGGACCTCTTGGAATTCATCAAACAAAAGCTTTACACTTGTCTACACTCTAATTGGCACGCGTTTAGCCTCTTACTCTATTTTGGCTCAATAGTGGCATTACAAGTAGAAATGCATAATTTGCCATCTATGCCAAATTTATTCCTATCAACCTCCTACACCTAGATGCTTGATGTAAAAAACATAAGAACCCTATATCTAACATAGATAATCTTTTTCAATTCTTCACATTCAATTGTGTCTGATTCTGGTCTATGTACTAATAGAGCAGTTTCTACTTTGATTGAATAAAGCATGCGGATTTAAGAATATAGACCCTCCCTCAATGACAGCTTTGTTAGAGGTGTTACTTCATGCTTAACCAAGTACATCACACTGAAAGTACATTATACTCCTAACTCTAGTGATGTGGCATTTATGCTAGCAATTAGTGCAAAAATCTAATGCCATCCAATGGAGAATGTGTGGAACAATTCCATCACCCACCCTTGAGCCAAACATCTACTAGAATCAGCAAAACAGATTGCTTATTGCATCATGTCCAAGAGCTATGCCAAGGATAATATCCTTCTCTGAAACTACAAATGCATCCGCAAACTGCCTCATATTGAAGATATCACCTTACTTCTGCATCCAAGGAACCATCTTCTAGGATACCTATTCCAAGTTTAGCAATCCTGCAACAACTTTCTGAATGTCATAGAAGATAAAGTACATGCGCACAAACTTATTACCAAGCATCTGCTTCGTCATAAGACTTTTCAGCTACAGCTGTTAAGTTCACTTCCTCTTTTTCTTTATCACTTTCAGTGGACTTCTTTGACTTAAGATCCGCTTTCATCTTTAAACATTGATTCTTATAATGTCCCATCTTTCCACAATAAAAGCATTTAACATTCTTTTTACTCTTAGAACTGCCTTCATCACTTTTAGATCACTATTCTGATTAGCTTTCCATTTAGGAAACAAAGCGACTTCATTTGAAGAGATTGTAACAACATAATGTTGCATCCTACATTCTTCTTCAAGTAATGAAGCTGTCATCATTTCTATGACTGATTAGGCAAGTTTTTTAGAGTAAAAATGACATTATTATACTCAGCTGGCATACTATTTAATAGTACGGCCATAGCATCATCTTTGGAAACATTAGAACCAATTCCAGCAAGCTGATTCATTATTGACTTCAAATGATTCACGTGATCATTTAAGCTCATTCCACTTTAATGCGAAAAATTGCTGATTAAGAAGAATTTTACCATTTTTAGAACGTGCTCCAAATATAGCTTCCAATGATTGCCATATTTCACGAGCAGTCTTAGATAGGTCTAAATGATGAATTTGAGAATCAGACAAATCAAGACCAATGTAAGCAGCAGCTCTCTTATCATGCAAATCAATAGTAGAAGAATCACCGGAATCTTCTTGCTTAACTTTGGAACCGTCAACAAGATCCCACAGATTTTTCTCAGTCAATAATAATCTCATCTTGACTTACCATGTATGAAAGTTCTTACCGTCAAATTTATCAAATGAAGTTCTTTGATCCATTATAGCCAACTTCAATGACGTAAATGAATGATCAATTTAGTTTCCGGAATTTTCTACAAGTGTTTTACTTAGCTAACTAATGATGAGTACACATAACCGAGGGAGAGGGCATAAGTCGTTAGTCCGACTAGGCTTATCACTTGGTTAGTTCGTAAAACCAATTTGACCTCTTAATTCATTAAAAAACATCCACTTCATTCTATATATGTTATGTACTTAGCATGACAATCAATTACTAGCTTTTGCTCACCTTTTAACAAGTTTTACATTGACTTTTTTCTATAAAGTCTATGTTGTCCCTAATGAAAAATGGGGTCTTTGCACTAAAAACTTAATAAGTTTTTCTGCCGATTTCTAAATCACTAGATTTTTAGTTCAAAAAGAAGCTTAGACATTGTAGAACAGTCATGTACAGCTTTTGTTTCGACAGAAACGGATTCTCTACGAACAATTAAGCCTCTGTTTTTCATTTTCCTTAAATTTTGACATAGTGGGTCTGTCCCTAAGCTTGGAAGACAACCCTTAAGGACCCAACTTCAAATTTTGTATAAAATGCCACTAAAAACTTAAAGTAACCAAAAAAAAAAACATTAGCTTTTGCAAATGTTCTTGAGCACCCAACTTTTTCATGGAGGCTCTCTCTCTCTCAGCCAACGGCTTCCTTCTTCACGTGCTCTGCACACGTTCTTGAGCACCCAACTTTTTCACGGAGGCTCTCTCTCTCTCAGCCAACGGCTTCCTTCTTCACGTGCTCTGCACACGTTCAGATGGTACGCGAGGCTATAGAGCTGATATCATTAGACACCACCATTGGAATCATAAGGGCAGGGGATTTAGCTCTAGAAGTTAATAATGAGGGATTTTAGAGTCAAAACATCCGTGTACATCAGAATGAATGACTCATGGACCTTGATGACAACACACTCCATAGAATTCCAAAGTGCCTCTAGGACAAGATCAGAACCAAGATTGTCATGACCGAACTAGGATTACGAGGACTACCTCTACCAGGTGACTTTTTCCAGTTGAATAGAAACAAAAGGATTCATCACTACTTCTATTCCAGGGATTTCTATAAGCTGTTAAAATATCACTTCCAACTTGATGTACCTTGTAGATCTCAAGTTAATTGATCTTGATAGGATCTCACACGTGTGGAGTCTGTTCCCACATGTGAAAGAATGTACGTAAGTCACTTTTATAAAGTTAGATTGATTTACACTAGTGTGAAATTGACCTTTGAGTAGAATCTTGAAAATGGTCAAATTGGTCAAACGTTATGTAAATAGATTGGACTTCCATGTGAATGAGTTATTACTCACACATGTCAAGATACCATTCACATGTGTGGATAAGCTTCTAGATGATAAGATAAGAAGATTCCATTAGATCCTATTTTATAGGGAATATGCCTATAAATGTGGAAGACTAGCTTTTTGTTTTCTAGTCAAAGAGAATAGTTAACTTTGGGAAATGAGCACATATGGCTCCCATTGCTGGATTTGGATGACTAGGCACTCTTCACACGTGTGAAGGCTTGCTGGACAGTACACAACTCATGGATGTACTTGATCTATAAAGGGATCAACCAAATCAATGAGAAGTTGATGTGACATTGGCAAATTCTAGTCTTGGTTGTATTTTTCACATTTGTCTTGAGTTTTTATTATTGAAATGAATTTGTAAACTTGTGTACTTTACTCTAACAGGTCGTACTGGTACTGTCCTCCACACATGTGAGGCCGCCCATCCATGTTTTTTATCATTTGATCCATTGCTCTTGCTTAAATCATAGTGTAAAGCATCTAGATCAAGATCTAACACCTAGAACTTGATAGATCTTTGGATTAAGCAATCAATAACTCTTATTGATTGATAAGTACAATCATATTTGTCCTTTTCCTCTGAAAATTGACATGGTATGAGAGCCAAGTCTAAGAGTGATCTATAGTACTTGTGAAATCATTAACAATGTGTTGTTTTTTATACTTGAGAGGGCGAGTTCAAGGAGAGAGGTATCATCATTATTTTTTGTCAAGATCGATTTGTGGGCTGCTGAAGTACTGTCCACACGTGTGAAACCATACAGCAACCTTCAAATTAAATTCCATTAGTGTTTTTGATACAAAAATATACGTATTAGTCTAAAATTCAAGTTTTTTAGTGCATTGTCTAGATCTAGGTTCAATCTATTGAATGCTAATGATCAAATAGTGATTTGAGTCATTGAACCAATTCATTTTGAAGCATTAGATCAGATCTTTAAGGCTAATTTGTTCAGATCTTAAGTGTGTGTGAAATATCAAACAAAATTGAATTAGAATCAATTTTTTGGAGTGATTTGCTAGGATATTTGTAATTGATCTATTATACCATCATCCAAGTTAAACTAGGATTGATTGGACCAAGATTAGAAGCTTTTTGAAAGCTAGAAATCTATTTTAGATCACTCTTTATCAAGAGATCTTTGTGTATCTCATAGGCTTTCATTCAATGACATCCATGGGTGGATATATGTTAGAATCTAGTGAGAAACTAACTTCCACAAACTATTCCATTTGGAAAGTAAGGATGAAATCACTACTAGTGGTTCATGATCTCTTTGATATTGTTTTAGGAGTTGAGGAAGAGCCTCAAGCTCCCCAAGAACAACTAAAATATAAGAAAATGGTTAGATTAGCCCTACATTGCTTGAAGTTAAATGTAAGCAATGACCTCTTGAAGGAGGTGGCTTCTTGTACTACATCAAAAAAGGCTTGGGATGCACTAAAGAACATTTATGAATCCAATAACACTTCAAGAGTGCTCATTCTAAGAAACTTGATCTTGCAAAGCATGAGAGGAAGTGGAGAAAATGGACAATAGTATGTTCTAAGGATAAAATCTTTGAACAAAGAATTGGGATCAATAGGAGAGAAGATCCAAGACAATGAGCTCGTACAAGTAATTTTGAATGGATTAGGAGATGAGTTCTCTAATCTAGTTCAATCTTTTGCTATTCAAGACCAACTTCCATCAATTGAAAATTTGCATAATGTTCTTGTGGCCGAGCAGAGTAGGCTTCTACACCTCAAAACAAAAATGGGGTCCTTATCACTACATAATGGTGATGAGAAAGCAAACTTCACATCTAAAGGCAAAAAGAAGACTCATCCTTTCAAGAAGATCTAAGGCAACGAGGCCGAGGAAAAGGATGGAGGATCTACCTCCAAAGGGAATCAAAAGAACAAAGCAAAGTTAAAGTGTTTATTTTGTGAGAAGAAATGACACTTTGCTTCTGAATGCTATAAGAAAAAGAATGCACAAGGGAGTGAAGATCAAGGCAATCTTGCATAAGGGGAGGAAGAAGAGGATGGCTTCTATACATCCTTGATGGTAGCATCTACACCAACATCAAGCCAAGAGACATGGTGGATTGATAGTGAGGCTAGTTCCCACATGTCATTCAACAAGCATTATTTTTCTAATCTACTTTCTTGTAATGATTCTAAGAAATCAATCTACACTGCTAGTGATCAAGAATGCAAGATAGATGGCATAGGATCTATTCCATTATGCTTAGAATCATCTAAGAGGATAGATCTTGATAATGTTTTGTATGTTCCATCCATTACAAAAAACTTGCTTAGTGTTGGTCAATTAATGGACAATGGACTAGATGTACATTTCAAGAATGGAATGTGTTCCATCTTGAAAAATAATAAGTGCATAGCTAGTGGCATTAAGCAGGGAAGGCTCTTTAAGTTGGATGCTAATGTGGCTATTGAAAGTGTGAATATGGTTAGGGAGGAGTTGACTCAAGTGAAGCTTTGGCACAAAAGATTGGGCCATCCTAATCTTCAATCAATGTAATCCATGGCATCAAAGGAGCTACCTCTCGGCCTACCAAAAGCTTTCAAGAAGTGTGGCAAAGTGTGTGAGGCATGTGGCCTTGCAAAGTCAGACAAGACTTCCTACAAGAGATCTTTAACAAGATCTACCTCACCTTTAGATCTTATCCATTTGGACGTACATGCTTTTTCTCATGAAAGTAATGGAGGTGCTTTAATGTATGTGACCTTTATAGATGATTGTACTAGATACACTTGGATTGAATTATTACCTAAGAAAAGCCTTGTATATGAAGCTTTTGTAAAGTTTAAGTCTCTAGTGGAAAAGCAACTTAGTTCTTGCATAAAAAAATACTATTTGCAATAGTTAGCCATTGAGATATAATGACTATCGTAAGAGTATATTTAGTATGGCTTTACAAAAAAGAAAACATATTGGGATGCAATGGAATTGCAATTTGCAATTTGTGAATTTTGTCAGGCCATTTATATATGTACAAAGCATAGTTGCACCACAATTCTAAACCGCGGTTCAAAATCGCGATCCCAATCGCAATTCGAAAAAAAACCAAAATCATTTTCTTTTCTTCTTTTTGAAATATTTTTAGGCAATTTGGGTATTAAATGAAAACTCTAATCAAAAACATTATTACTGTGTAGTTTGCCGACTGTTTCGAGTGCAGTATGGTCCAGTTTAGGTGCATTAATCCTATTATAATTGACAACGGAATTTAGTGTAAACAAGAAACAATGAACATGAATCTGAAATTTTGATTATAATAAAGCAAGTACATATGATAGTGCTATTCAACCATGCACCCTAGAGAAAGGCTTCAATGGCGATCTAGAATAGAATCTGGATGACTGATCTACACAATAACATAATGCTCCAACTACTAATGAATGCCTCACAGTGTGGTAGTTATATAGTAACGACCACCATCTGAGAGAGCGAACATCCAAAGGACCAAGGGGATGCGAAACACCAACCCAAACCCCCCACCGGGGGACTACCGCCCCCCCAAACCCAGGTGGACCCCCTGAGACTTCCTACTACATAGACACAATAATCTAGCCATCTCCTAACCATCATGGTCTCACACTAGACCCCATACTAACAACCATGCTCAATAATGGCTTATCGTCATAACGGGTGACAAATTTGAGCTCACGGTTAACTAGTGACTACTGAATTGCGATATTTAGTTATGTCTAACAAATCCATGTTGGGTTCTGTCAAGGATTTTTATCTGTTTGTGCCCTCTCTACTGCACTTATGGGAGACAAAATGCTGGTCTGACCATTGCTCACCCAAAAAAAATTCAGCCATAAGCTATTTTTCCAAAAAAAAATGAAAGAAAAAAAAAAAACCTTTTTTTTTTCCAATTCTGGGTTCAGAATCGCGATTCACGAATTGCGGACCCAGAGAATCGCGATTCGCTGCAACTATGGACTACTACAAAGAACATCTCAAGGACTCCTGTCTCTGAAAAAGAAACTGTTGAGTTTTGGCTTTGAAGCAACAATTTGCAAGTGAATTGATTCTAGACTACAGCGACAATATTAAATTGGACCTGACTCCTACCTATACCATGGATGGTCAAAACCCAGGTGAAGTCCATTGTTTAAATGAAATTTTGGGAAGGCATATCATAACGAAACTATACAGAAGTACACTTTATACATATTCTCTGATCATCTTCATGTTCCAAGTTTAAACAAGGCAGGTAATAGCCAGAGATGCAGCATGCAAAAATATTTATGAGGACATATACAAGGATTGTAAAGAACTACAAACTATTCTATTAACAAAATTTTCTTCACATTTTACTGTCTTGTATAATTTCATTTACATCAGCCAGAAATCCTGATTACTCTTCATTCTACAACGATGAGAAGCAAGAGGCTTCCCCAATGCATGCCGTATTATGTGAATTGCAATGGTTGGTGTTTCATAACCACAACGAGTAACTCCATGACTGCATCATCATAATGTCCGAGATGATTGTTACTTCTTGGGATTATTTGGTTTCTTGTTTGTTGAGGAACCCACTTTAACAACCACAGCAGTTTTCACATTTTTCTCCTGTTTTTTACGACAAAATATGTCATCATCATCATCGTCCTGTTCATCCTCATTGAACTTCCCTTTTTTCCTCTTTTTCACTTCATCACTTTCTCCAACGTTATAGATGGACACATTATTCCTGCTCTTCTCTTGCTCCTCAGGTCCATCTAAATCATCCTTTGGTCGCCAGATGAAAAGGGATCTGAAGAAACATTGCCACCGACAATCCAGCAAGGATTCTTGAATGACTTTCATTATTAACATTGTAACAAAAGAAAAAGATTAGAATGTGAGATAGATCTTACCTTGAGCTACCAGTAGCCAATACATCAAGCGTAGGATGCAGCTTGTTGACAGGACTGATAGTTGTTAAATTGTGATCCACGACCTGAGCAACAAGCTGCCCAGTGCTCACATCTATGAAGTCAATGGGGTGTAATGCAACACCATCAAAATCATCACTGATGTAGCGGCCAATTACACTCATGCATTCTGTATGGTCCTGTACATTAAATATTATAATTCACAGGTAAGTCGAAGCAATATCAAGAATGTTCCGGCTCACAATAACTGAAAGATAGGGCAATTAAAGTAAATAGCAGGTCTTGAGTGGAATGTCGCATCTTCAAACTGAGTAAACAGGGAAGAAAAAATGCACACCAACCTTTGGATCCCATTCAGCTCTGAAGCATGTGAGGTACCTATTAAAATCGTGACTATGGACAATCTCTCGACTTGGATTTTGCAAATCTCCAAATATGCAATCCCAAACACGAATGCGATTGTCCTGACATGTACTCAGGATTTTATTTCCACTAACTGGTGAAAAATAAGCTGAATTCACAACTCTTGGATGAGATAAGCATGCCAATTCTTTATTCGAATCCAGTGCTCTATAATCCCAGATCCTAGCCTGCAAAGGTCCTCATCCAATGATGCATTCAACCAAGTATCAGCATCAGGGAATTCTCAAACTTAAAAGTGAAAGAATTCTATGGAGCTGCAAACCAACTCTGAAAGCCCGCATTTAATATTAACGAGTTTTGTCATTACCATGTGATCATTTCCACAAGTTAAAAATATATCAGGATCCACAGGGTTGCAATGCAATCCTACAACCTTGGTATTCTTTTTGTGTATCAAAAGAGGATTTCCACACCTCCTATTTGTTCTCATGTCCAATCTGCACATTGTTCAGCAGGCAGCAACATTCAGCTTCAAACTTAGCTAAAACATGTAACTTCTATCTTGACCCCACAAAGCTACAAAAATCTTTCAATAGAAGTTAAATAATACTGACAACAGACTAAGGCCCTAAAAAAAGAACTACTGTGTACATCCACTTCAGCCAACACATGATTGATTGATTCTCAAGTGTCTTCAAACAAGGCACTCTGCAGTAACCATTTTGTAACAAAATTGCACAGAAAAGGGAGAGTGCAGAGAAAATACTGGTGGAGAAGACCAAAATTATCCCCCGCAAGAACCAAATCTCTCCTACCATTCACATCCATCCCATATATCATCCGCCAGGTGGCAGAACTCTTTTCAACATAAAATCAAAGTTCAAGTTAGATTAAGCCTGTCATATTATCCAAAAAGCCACTGCTGTGCACAAGTAAACTTGACCGGTATATACGAAGCTTACACTCCAGCCATTTGGATTTAGATCCAACAATGTTTGACCCAGACCAATCTCTAAGTCAGTCGAACAAAGGTTGCCATCGGATCCTGAGGTGAAAATGGATCCGTCATTTTTTGGATGAAATCTGTAAAAGAGGTCACGAATTGCACATAGACAGTGAATTGTCAAGACACAGGAGATCAAATAGTGTGCAGGAACAATCCTCTAAGAAAAAGTTTGTTGGTTAAAACCTCTTTTCCTTTTCCTCAAAGTCTGGACTTCAAATCCAATTGGATGCGAAAAGGACACAGAAGAGAAATGTACAAGGACTCCTGAATCTCAAACTGGAACCAAAATATCAACATTTATGAAGAGACTCACTTGATGCTGTTCACTATGCAGCTATGGATCGATCCATGCACAGTTTTGTCATATACTTTCTCGAAATCCCAGATGCCAATTTGTCCTTTCTGGAGCAAGACGGCAACAAAGAAAACATCTTTGAGAGCTGCTCAAAGTCATATCTTGCTCACATACTCTATATCATCTAAAACACATTGAATCTTTTCTAAGTTCCCCTTTGAGCCTTGAATCTGCCTTGAATCTAAGCAGCAACTCTCACTAGACCATACACATGAAAATGTCATTATGGACTACGAATGATGGAAAAGACTCTGAAGTTTTCAACAATACCTTATCGCCTGAAATCAAAATGTTGTCCTTTGTTGGATGAAATTCTAGTGACGTCACACGCCTGCTATGCAACTTGATAATTGCGCAATCAACTCTATTGGGAATCACTGGACTCGGCTTAACCTGCCAACAGATGTCAATTGAGATAATTGCCATGTACAGATACATTACCATAGAGATGGCAGTTTATCTAACCCATATTGTGCCGTCAAACCAGAATCCATCACTATTAGTTCTACAACTGAGTGGGTTAGATAGGAGCTTTTAGAAACCTAAGATTAGAATGTCTTCCCCATGAACCTTCGAAGCCTACTGTCCAAACAGACACAAACACAATGAAGGTGATGTGTAGTTGCAAGCAACAAGATGACGTTCACAAAGCTTTTTGAGGGTAATCTTGGAATTCAAAATGTCAATGCTGAAGGCAGGAAAAAAAAGCAATCCTTTTGAACCTTTTTGCAGAAGTTACAAGAAAAACCCATAGAACTATTTGCAAAACTTATAACCGATATAAAGAAATTCGCCAACAACCTTACACAACAATTATCTTCACATAATCCTATTTGTATTCTCTCTTTGAGATAAATAAATTCACCAGAAAATGCTCCCAACAACCTTACACACCAATTATTTTCACATTAAAAGGAAATTACAGAGCAATTAGACAGCAAAGCACAGACATATACATGTAGCTCACGCATTGAGGGAGTAAGGAATTTCTTAGCTAGAACTGGCACCTACTAAGAGTTAAATGTAAAAATTAGACAAGAAATCAACATGGGCCTCAAGTTGCAAACACACAGTTATGGGCAGATGACTAGGACCAGTAAGGACATTAATAGGGGCTTTCGTTTATTTGACCCATAAGTCATTATTACCTACCAGGTTTGATTCTCTGTGATCCCACAATTCCTGGAAGGTCCTCTTAAGGGCTTCTTGCTATGTCCTTATTCAGTTAGGGATTTGGAATAGTCCTAATATGTTGGACCGGTCCTCTGGTATTCTAGATTGTGGGTTACGCCTCGATTTAATTCCATGACTAGGCCAATTTGTAACTAATAACCTTGAGAGGAACCAGACATTTCTATTGAGATATGTGGAGCAGTGCATGGCTTGTGATAGTTGTATGCATGAGGATATCATGGGATATGTGACCTATGTTTAGTTGGACTACATGGGAGGTTGCATGGATGCTTGCGAAGCCTTCCTACCACTATGTATATGGGTAGGGACACACCCTCCTCCATTCTAAGTTTTGGCTTGGTTGCTAGTTTCCCTTCTCTCTTTAGGTATTCACTTGCCATGGCTCGGGGGCGAGGAGTTCGGATACATCTCAGTTGGATGGGTGGTTTGGCTCCTACTATTCTCTATAAGTGTTGATCCTATCTTCATCTTAGTAGCTTTCTTGTTGGTCCTTACATTGGTATCAGAGCTCGGCTAAGATGTGGCCTTATAGGTGGGATGGAAGCACTTGGATTTGCATCTCAGAATGGAGTGCTGATTTCTCAAAAGAAGATCGGGTTTGGATTTACTAAATCGAGTGTGAAGCATGCTTTTCAAATTCGGTGGTAGAGTGCTCTTCTACGTTTGATTTTGATAGATATGCTGAGAATTAATTTGAAGTTTCCATTTGTTGTAGAATGATCTACAAGTGTGGATCCTGTTGCTTGTTTAATATCTGTTTCTGCTTGACTAAGGTTTTGGATAACTTGCATGAGTCCAAATTGACCTGAATCTTGTTATGTAGCTTTTGTTCATTCACAGATTGATTATAAATCAATTTATCCAGAAGTATGAACTGAAAGTGAAAGAAAAACTGGATTCTGGAAATTGCATGTGAGGATTTCAAACTTTTTATACTCAAAATCCTCCACTTAACCTGCATATTGGGAACAAAGATTGGATTTGCAGTTATTCAAACTAGTCAACTTTTAGCAGAATGTATGGCTTGAGTTTACCTCCCTGGATAAGCTTTTCCTGTATGGTTTTTGCTTTAATTGAACCTGATACTTACATAGGGAAGCAGAACTGAATTCAGGGTCTAAGAACTGTATTTGCATGTTGCTGACATTCCTAGGAAAGATTCTTGATCTGTTTTGTACGAAATAACTCAGTTGCTGAGTTAAAGGCTAGAAATGGTCACCAGTTCTGCCTTGTTCATTTGTGCATGAGCCACAAAAGCCATAAATCTGTGAATGTAGTAGGTTCATGGAATCTAGCTAGCTGAAAAGAACCTTTGCTCAGTTGTTTATTCCTCTGCAAAGGTAGTTGGAATGAATAACTTTGGGATTTCAGATTGACAACAGCTTGGTTCAGCTATTGCATCCCTGTTGGTCGTTTGAGCAGTGTGATTGGGAGGTCGTGGCAGCTGTGTAAAGCTGTTGTTGATTCAATCAAGCATGCAGGACGATCTTTCCCTGGATTCACTTGCTGAAACGAACCTTGTAATCTGCCTTGACTGCCGCTGTATGCATCAGGGGCTGTGAACCCTTAGAAAATGAATTTTAACATTCCAGCGAGGCAGCAAAAATGACTGTTCCCAGCGATGGCTGTAGGGAATGGGAAACCCGAGCTGGGAGGCCGCAGATGATCGTTTTGTTGTAAGGTCAGCTGGGATGGGGTGCACGAACAGCCAGGATGTTGTGACGGTCCGTTCTGATCTTGATCTTGCTATGAAAAGGAGGATGTGCGCGACCTAAGTTGCTGCTGTAGGGGCCATGAAGAAGGGGGTGGCCTTATCTTCCAAATTCCTATTTTCATGATTAGGGTTTGCATGAGGGTTTTTGTTAAGTACCTTTTTTTCCCTTTGTTGCATGTAAAGGTTTTTTTCCCAACTTTGCATGAGCCTCTTATGGAAGAAACTTTTCTTGAAAGTTGCCTGGCTATTATGGTTTGCATGCCAGTTAGCCCAGTGGTTGGCAAACTCAACAGTTAGTGGTGGTGAAAACTGTGATCAGTGGAAAGGTGATTTTGGAGTGACCCTAAGGATTGAGTTACCGGTTTTTGATTAACTGGAAATAGTGTGAGGGAAGAATGTTGCCTTTGATAGGAATCCTAACTATCAAATTTATGAACTTGGTTCATGAATTTAGAATTGTAAGCAAGGTGTTAATTCTTCGAATTTTTTTTTTTTCGTAGGCAGATTCCCAGTTATGGGGGATTTTAGTTTCCCAGTATCATGCTATTAACAATTTAAGTAAAGATTTACTCCCAGTGACGAGAGTTAAAATGTGGTTTTCTTAAACCAAATCATTTTTTATCCCTTTCTGACAGATTGTACTGCTTAAATTTTGCGTTTACTTTCTAATTGATTTCGGTCATTAGAAGTTGGTAAAGCAAAAGTTTTAGCAAGATACTGGTTGAACATAAGTTCGATTTCTGCTAATGAAGGAACCATTAGAATGAATAGGTGTCAGGAGATTGGGAGCTGAATACATTAAAGAGGTTCTGAGATATATTGGGGTTTTTTCCATTCATGTACTTTCATAAGGTATCCCAAACCGTTCAGACTTTAATGGAGTAATGGTAAAGCCAGGCAATGAAAAGGAAAAATCGACATATTTTAGACATTTACTATATATCTATATAAATTCTTCATACCTTAGTTGGATGGAACCTTTCGGGGGACCGAAAATTGTAGGGGGGGGGAAGAAATAGACATCAGGATTAGTGAATGTTCTTGTATTATGTAATTTGGATCTTAGGGAATCCCTATAAGAAAATTGCATAGTACCGGTTGTTGAATTCATTAAGTTAAATTCATGTTGTATATCTTACGTGACCATGAGAATGACAATAAATTGGAGTGTGAATTGTCATATAAGGAACAAGAAGTGATACATGGATCACATCTGTTCAGTTAGTAAATGATTAAGCCTTATCCCTAGAGTTGAAACTCTCAGATGGAAGGGATTTGGAAACCATATTTCTAACCAGAAGGGGATCTTGATGTATTAATAAAGCATGTGTGGACCTTCTTGGCGATTCACCATTTCATAAATGGATTATTGTTATTCTTCAGGAACAAAATTTATGAGTTCTCCAGTGCTTTGGTTGGAATAGATATGTGCCTATATGGTATGATAAATACAGATGGATTTTTAGAATCTATGGAATATCAAATACGGCATTTAGGGATCTTCTGGAAGGAATGAAATTCCTCATACCAATTCTCATATAGATATGTGCCTTGTACTTGTTGAGTTGCCCATCCGCTCCATACTTCGTCTTGTAGATCCACTTACATGTGATAGGTGTCTTGCCATCAAGTAGCTCAACCAAGTCCCACGTTTTGTTCTTCGATATAGCCTCCATTTCTGTTTCCATAGCTACATGCCACTCCTTTTGTTCTTTTGCTTCGTTGAAAGTTTTAGGTTCTTGAGCCGTTAACATGGATCCCATTAGGGCTAGATTCATCTCTAGTCGAGCTGGAGGTTTTCGATTTCTACTTGATCTCCTAAGCTCTCCCTGCTCACTTGATTCGAGAGTATCTCCCTTATTAGCATCACCTGTTACTGACAAGTACCACTTAGGCACTCTCCTAGGAGTCTCATTATTAACCCTGTCTTTTTCAATTGGCTCTTCCATATCGACATCAACTTCTTTCTTCACCTGTACTTTGGCTTTATCATCAAAGGAATCAATTGTCAATTTTATTTGGTCGTTTTGACCCATCTCATCAAAAGTAGCATCTCTGAAAATCACGATCTTTTGTGCATCTATGTCAAACATCCTGTATGCATTGGCTTTTTCATCATATCCAAGGAAAATACACTTAACAGCTTTTGCATCCAGTTTCTTTCGTTTTTCATCAGGCACATGAGCGTAAGCATCACAATTAAATACTCGTAAATGAGAAACATTAGGTTTCTTTCCAGTAAAAGCTTCGTAAGGTGTCTCACCCTCCACGGACTTCGTAGGACACCGATTCAAGATATGAGTAGTTGTGTTGCATGCTTCTGCCCAAAAAGTATTTGGCAAACCCTTGCTCTTAAGCATTGCCCTAGCCATCTCCACAATGGATCTGTTTTTCCATTCTGCAACTCCATTCTGTTGTGGTGAATAGGGTGCAATAGTTTGTCTCTTGATCCCATGATCCTTGCAAAAATCTATAAACTCTGTTGAAAAATACTCACCGCCACCATCTGATCTGTGAGTCTTAATATAACAACCTGTTTGTTTTTCAACTAGAGCCTTGAACTCTCTAAACTTGGCAAAAGCAATCCATCTAACTCTTCATAGGTTGGAAGATTTTCCCGTGTAGCTATACTCGTCACAAACATTTGATGTGACTCACTCAAACTATTCAATGTCAATTGCACGATCTCACGATCCTGAACTCGCTCTCTAACTGCTGCTAACTGGTCACAAATCTCTGTGATCTTCAGTAGGTGATCAGCAATAGTTCCGCAATGTGTGCAGCTTTGTCTTCAGGAATCGCACTCGAGATGTGTTTGTCGTCTCAAACAATGCCTTCAACGTATCCCATGCTTCTTTTGGTCCTTCTGAATCTGAAATGTAGGGAATAATTGCATCTCTAATTAATAAGTTGATGACATTTTGTGCTTTCCGTTTTCTCCTGTCAAATGTCCTCTGATATTCTTCAATCACTGGCCTTGTCTCTTCACCTATCACGATCTCCCATAGCTCCTTTTCCATCAAAATGTTTTTCAGTTTGAATTTCCAAACTCATGGCCTCTTGGAGGCTAGAAGCTAGTCCTATATGGTGGCCTGTGAATGTAGAGCCAGGTACAGGATAGTGGGTGGAGATCCAGAGTCACTCTTTCTCTTTGATTGGTTCTCTTTCCATTGCTCCTAATAGTGGTATCAGAGCATCGTGGATCCTGGCCCGTGGGTGGGGTCAGCGCATTTTCCTTCTCCTCCAGCGCTTTCTTGTGGTCTTTTCTTCCTAGCACTATCAAGAGAGCAGTAGGTGATCTGATTTTTGACAGGAGAGAAATTCCAGTGGTGAGCGCTCAAATCTACAGCAGCATCTGTGCAAAAAGAAGCATCCATCACAAGAGAAATCAGATTTCAACAAAATCTGACTTCTGGAGGGCGCCAGGACCTGTGACAGTAGGCAATCCAAACGTGATCAGATTTGGATTAAATTTTGAGGATAGAATCTGTAGACTACTCGCTGGGCCTGCAACAGATTTCACCCTGAAATCTGTGTACTTTTCAAAATATTCACACTTCAAGTCAGGATTTTAATTTTCTGGCCAGAATTGACCTTCTGGAGTTGAAGACACTACAAATTCAAACGGTGACAGATTTTCCAGAGGAGAGAGAAAGCTTCTCTGGTTTGGAAATGCAGGTGGTTGGGCCATCACAACATGCAAATGTGATCTGACAGTTTTTGACTTTTTTCCGAAAAATCAGGAATTTCGACCAAACTTCGGATGATCACCAACACCGTTTCTAGTCACCAATCGCTGTGAGATTTGTTCCTCTCAGAGCGTCCTACTGTATATTAGCTTGTCAGTGCATGAGGTTATACACTCCTTGCATGTGCTAGTAAGTCAATTTTTTTGGGCATAATTAAACATTGTTTCTATTACGCATGCTTAATATTATAGACATGAGTCATACTCCTGTAGACGAACTTGAAGATATAGTCATGTCTAGTCTACCTCATGGAACTTCTCCTGTAGAAAAGAGCCAGTCAATTCCTCTTTTACCGCCTACTCAAGAACCCTCTCAAAATCCCTCCTTGCATGATGACATGCAGGATGTGGACATGAATGAAGGGGACAAAAATGAAGAAATACCATTTAACATTTTTGAGTTTAGGCAATGGGTAGTAGAAACTCATGATCATCTTTGAAAATTAGAAGAGTCTGTTGAGGAACAAGCCAATTCCCAGAAAGAGACTAATGAAAAGCTTTCCAGACTTGAAAGACTAGTACGTGATAATGTTCAAAGCCTTAATGCTTTAAAACAAGCTGTTTTAGCGCAGTACCAAGCGAATCCTGCTACGGTAGTAGTTTACCTGTCCCACCATCACCCCATAAAGTAGTACCTAAGGATTTGCGCCTTCCCACCTTTGGTGGAGAAGAAAAAGACCGTAACCCAGATTCGGTTGTTGCCTTCCTCGCTAAGCATGATGATGCTTTTCGATTAAAAGAAACTCCTGATGAGGATCGGCCTTTAGAGGCTAGCATCTCCCTGACGGAAAACGCCTTCAGGTGGTGGATAAGTCTACGAGAAAATGGTTCAGAACCAAAGACTTGGGATAGTTTTCAGGATATTTTTAAGAAAAATTTCCTCCCTGAAAATGCTACCATGAAATTATCTGACTTGATGATTATAATCAGGTAAGGGCCAAATACCAAAAGTATCTCCGGCCTTTGAAGCCTAAAACATTGGAAACTGCTATCACACTAGCTCAGACTTATGATGACATAGTTCGCCCAAAAGGTAAAAGAGAGTAGAAGATACCCGACCTGAGTCCTCCAAGCATGGAGAGAAGAGAAAAATTCCGACATCTAATTCTTCGAACAAAAAGAGGTATAGATTGTCGAGAAGTGACATAGAAAGAGCCAAGAGGGAGCACTTGTGCTTCATTTATATGGGAAAAGGTCATAACAAGAGTCATTGTTCTAAAGTACAACATACAGGGAACATTGACGATACTCCCGGTAAGAACCAAAATGGTCCTTTTAAGAAACCAGAGAAGCAAGTTCATACTGTCCAAGTTTTGCCTTTGGGACAGTCCCCCAAGGTAAAGTGTGTTCACGTGTCTCATATAAATGAGGCACATACCTGTTCAGTTACTGCTAACATTTGGCAACCTGCAGTCGGACCTTATACTATTTTTCGATTGTTAGGAAGTATTAATGGCCAGAAAGTTCGAATAATGGTGGACGATGGGGCAACCCACAACTTTCTAAACCATTCTTTGGTGCAGAAGTTGAAGTTAGAGCAAAAACCAAGCGATCATCAATACATAGTTACACTTGCTGATGGTCAGCGTAAAGATATTTATGATACTTTCGTTCCACAAGTTCCCATACAAATCCAAGACTACCAAGATACTTTAGACTTTCAAGTAATGAGCTTGGCCTTGGCAGATGTAATACTTGGTCGTGAATGGCTGTTTATGTTAGAAACTACTACAGTTGCGTCGGGACGGGACGCGCCGCCTGAAGATGTTGCGAAAACATCCGGAGTGGATGTGCCATCAGCAGGTGTTGCGGATGCTCGATGGAAGAAGTTCTCCATTGAGGACGGGTACCTCCTTTATAAAGGGAGAGTATGTGTACCCAAGGACGGTGACTTTAGGCGCCAAATTCTTGAGGAAAGTCACGACAGTCCTAGTGCAGGGCATCCCGGGATAAAGAGGACCTATGCTCTTGCAAAGAATAAGCTTTATTGGCCTAGTATGCAGAAAGACGTACAGGAGTACGTGTCAAGGTGCACCACATGCCAGGCCATAAAGGCTGAACGTCTCAAGGTAGGCGGGCTCCTCCAGCCACTCGAGATACCCGGTGGTAGATGGGAGAGTATCAGCATGGATTTTATAGTGAGGTTACCAAGAACGAGTAAAGGCCATGACTCGATCTGGGTAGTTGTAGACCGATTGACCAAGATGGTGCAATTTGTACCGACCAAGAAAACTGTTACAGCTCCAGAAGTCGCCAGGCTTTTTATAGAAAACATCTATAAGCTATATGGCCTTCCCGCCAACATAATTAGCGATCGAGATCCAAAGTTTACAAGTAACTTTTGGAGGGCGCTATTTAACAAGTTAGAAACTAAGTTGTCTATGAGCTCCACTGATCATCCCGAAACGGATGGTCAAACGGAAAGGGTCAATCAGGTTCTAGAAGATATGCTACGAGCATATGTTAGTAAAAAGCAAACCAATTGGGAAGAGTATCTTCCGCTTTTGGAACTTGCTTAGAGTGTTAGAGTTTCTTGAGGATATGGAAACTATGATCAAGATAGCTAAAGCTAATGTAAAGCAAGCACAAGCGCAAGCTAAGCATTATGGGGATAAAACCCGTAGGGATGTAACCTTTCAAGAAGGCGATCTGGTGTTTTTGAAAGTTCCTGAAGACTCTACCACTCTAAGCACAGGCAAGTGTCCTAAGTTGTCCCCAAGGTATTGTGGTCCCTTCACAATACTCAAGAGAATTGGAAGTTCTGCTTACCAGCTGGCTTTGCCAGAATCCACAAAGGTACATCCGGTCTTTCATGTTAGTCGACTGAAGCCGGTGTTGCGAGAAGGAGACAACGTTGTCCCGTAACAAACCCTAATAGCCTTTGAGGAACCTAATTCCTTGCCACATGAACCAGAGGAAATTTTGAATATTCGAAACCGCAAGACTTGTCATGCGGTCTTTTGAGAAGTTTTAGTCAAGTGGAACGATGGGTCCCAAGAAGAGGCAACCTGGGAGTCTGTAAGCAAGCTTCGCAAGAGGTATCCTGATTTCGTCTTTGAAGATATCGCTTTCGAGGACGAAAGCTCCTTTTAGGGGGAGGAGATGTTATGGCCATTGGCAAACACAGGGATACTAGTGACTCGTTAGACCCTAGGGGGTCCCGGCGGGGTGACACTCAGCCCCGTAGTTCGGGATAATAACTCTTAGGGACTAGGATCTAGTGGGCTTGGTCTATATTTATAGGGAGTGCCACTAAGTGGAGGGCACCCTTAGTTGCTAAGGGAGGGTCCCTAAAGTTAGGTAGGACCTATGTGCCACATGCTCAGTATGCATGAGGGGCATCCACATGCACAGTGGCAACTGTGCATGTGAGAGGAGTGCATGGCCTCTTGGAGGCTGGGCGCTGGTCCTATATGGTGGCCTGTGAATGTAGAGCCAAGTCCAGGATAGTTGGTGGAGATCCAGAGTCACTCTTCCTCTTTGATTGGTTCTCTTTTCATTGCTCCTAATAGGACTGGAGCGCGGATGTACGACTGCTCGCGATTCTCTTTAGCTCGCGCGCTTGGATCCGATATTGGTACGGATATGAAAAGTAGAGAGAATATAAGAACTGTCAGAGGGAATATTCTAGATTCCCCACTTAGGCAAAGATTTCGAAGCGAGTGATCGTTCAAACAAACAGAGATCAATAATGTGAAATGTATGAAGCCTCAAAACTCTGAATGGCAGTACTAGACACTGTCTGGTGTGAATTGCAGTACCCCAAACAAACAGACGAGAGATTTCTTGGCACAACTCTCTGACAAATGGCACTTTTCACAAAGACAAAAAAAAATATCGTTAAACTTTTCCCACTCAACAGATTTTCAATCTGTCTGATGCTGTCCTGGCCTTTCCGATGCCTCCGGGACTGTGTCTTCGTTCCTCACTAATAACTGTGAGCTCCAAAACCTGCAAAATACATCAAGAAGGATTTCTTCTAGCCGTTTTTGTCTCTCCAAGTTTTCACCTCCTGTGAAGGACTTTCTCACTTCATTCCGGAGCATGTGACAAGCTGTATCCACTGATCAAGCACGCATGACTATCATAGCTCTGATACCATGACAAACAATCAGATATGTAATATCAAGCATTCACCATAAGCATTCACCAAGCAAGGAGGCGGAAGAAGAACACCCACTATCACTCTATCACAAAAATCATACTAAATGTAAAATGTACAAATAAACCCTGAACCCTGATAGAGAGAGAAAACCTAGAAGTAGACTACTAGACTAGCCTATGGCTAGTTACAGCTGGTAATAGCTGTCAGTAATAAAACACATCGTGAAAAGTAACTAAGAAGGGTAACAATGAAGTTTATCATTGATTTCTAACATCATGATTAGTGAATACTTCAAATTCCGGTCCATACAAATTATGCCTCCATGCCTTTAATGCATGAACCATTTGAGCTTCTTTCTATCATAGGCCACATGCCTACCCTCCTGCATCAAAACTCCTCCCACAACAGTGTCACGCGCATCCACATCTATACCATAGGGCTTTGAGGGTCTACAATCTTTAGAGTGACACACTCAACGATAGCTTGCTTTAACTGATCAACAGTTGCTTGTTGCAGTTCAATCCACTCACCAAATCTATTTTTTTGAGTCAAATAAGTCAAAGGTGCTGCAATATAGGAGTATTAGCATGACGTTCCCAACAGCCCTATGGTCTGCAGTTCAGAGCTCTGTCAGCTAATCGGAGACGATGACCATCAGGTATTCTTATGTGACTTCAGGTTATTCCTGAAGTTTCTATTTCCAGTTCTTTACAGCAGAAAATCAGTAAATTAGAAAATTTATTGTCTAAATTTAAAGATGTTTTTCCTTAAGATTTGCCACATGGTTTGCCAGCTAGCAGAGAGGTAGATCATGTAATAAACCTAGTGCCAAGTACAGCACCTGTTTCTAAACCTCCGTATCGGGTCAGCCGAACGGAGGATGAAGAAATAACTAGGCAGTTAACAGATTATCCTGGGAAAGGCCAAATTCAGACCAGTAGTTCACCATGGGCCTCACCAGTCCTTTTGGTGAAAAACAAAGAGGGGTCCATGCGTCTTTGCGTAGATTACAAAGCCCTCAATAAAGTCACAATTAAGAATAAATATCCTATGCCTCGAGCAGATGAGTTGTTTGATCAACTCAACGGGGCTAAGTTTTTCAATAAAATCAACCTCAGATCGGGATATCATCAAGTCCGTATAAAGTCGAAAGATGTCCCGAAAACAGCTTTTAGGACTCGTCACAGTCATTATGAGTTTAAGGTGATGCCATTTGGGCTCACAAATGCTCCAGCTACCTTTATGACCTTGATGAACAGTGTCCTCAAACCATACTTGGGTAAGTTTGTAGTCGTATTTTTAGATGGCATCCTTGTTTACAGTAAAACGAGGAAGGAGCATCTAAAACATCTCAAAAAGGTGTTTCGACTGCTCAGGAAGCATAAGCTTTATGCTAAAGAATCCAAGTGTGAATTCTTCGTGGAAGAAGTAGCATATTTGGGTCACATTATCTCGGCAGATGGGATTAAAATGGACCCGAATAAGGTTAAAGCCATACTTAGTTGGCTAAGACCTCAGACTATTTTGGAACTTCAGATCTTTCTTGGTTTGGCGGAATATTACAGACGATTTGTCAAGGAATATGCTCAAGTAGCAGTTCCCATGACAAATCTTCTTAAAGGGCAGGGAAAGGGATTCATTTGGGAGTCCGCACAACAGGAGAGCTTTGATGCTCTCAAAACAGCCTTAGCTACAGCACCAGTTTTAAAAGTCGTCGACCCCAATTAGCCATTTGTGGTCGAAACAGATGCTAGCGACTTTGCCGTTGGTGTTGTGCTAACTCAGGGTGGACGACCAGTTGCGTTCGAGAGTAAAAAACTCGAGCCAGCTCAGACTAGGTACAGTGCCTATGAAAAGGAACTCTTTTCTATAGTCCATGCCCTTAAGACTTGGAGGCATTATTTGTATGGTGCCAACTTTGAGGTCCTGACAGACCATGAGAGTCTCAGATACCTTTGCAATCAACCTGAGCTTAGAGGTCGGAAAGCACGTTGGGCAGAGTTGATGCAAGAGTTTGATATGTCTATCAGATATAGATGGGGAAAATTCAATACAGTAGCAGATGCTCGTAGCAGAATGCCTATGATAAACGAGCTGAGTTTTACTCTGATTCGTAATGAGTTACTCGAGTCCTGGAGAGGGAAGTGCCAGCATGATGCATTCTTCTCTACTATCTGGAACTTAGTCCAGAGCAGACAGTTATAGACTCCAGAACCAGTTCCCAGACCGGTGCCAGTTCATCCAAAAATACGGCAGCTTCCGTTGGAGGATGATGATGAGTCCGAGTATACGTCAAATGACGTTGAGGATTCTGAGCCTGTATTACCCAAGCAAACCCTAGTGGTTGAGGGTCAGTTGACTCAAGGATTCAAATGGAAAAAGTATTCCATTCAGGATGAGTACTTGCTCTATAGAGATAGAGTATGTGTCCCCAATTCAGAGGATTATAGGCAGCAGGTCCTATATGAATGTCATGACAATCCTAGTGCGGGACACCCAGGCATACAGAAGACCTATGAGCTTCTTCGTAGGCAATTTTTCTGGCCCAGTATGAAAAAGGACGTCCAACAATATGTAACCAGTTGCCAAAAATGTCAAGTAAATAAAGCAAAGCGTTTAAAGGCAAGAGGGTTGTTGCAGCCCTTAGATATATCAGCTGGTAAATGGGAGAGTATCTCCATGGATTTTATAGTAGGCCTGCCTAAAACCCAAAAGGGAAATGACGCTATATGGATCACAATTGACCGTCTGACCAAAATGGCTCATTTTATTCCGACCAAAACAACCGTTAGAGCTCCAAAGTTAGCGAGGTTGTTTGTAGACGAGCTATATAAATTGTACGGTCTACCTTCTGGCATAGTCAGCGATCGGGACAGTAAGTTTAATGGAAATTTTTGGAGGGCAATATTCCATCATCTCCATACTAAACTTAATATGAGTACCACTGACCAACCACAGACGGACGGTCAAACGGAGAGAGTAAATCAGGTGCTGGAGGATATGCTTCGTGCATACGTCAGCAAGAAGCAGACTAATTGAGAGGAGTATCTCTCGATTTTAGAGTTTGCTTATAACAGTACCAAACATTCAGCTACGAGATACAGCCCATTTATGCTAATGTACGGTTTTCAGCCACGCTCACCCACAGCTGTAGGGTTTAAACAAGAAAAAGTTGAAGCAGCCAGAAACTTTTTAGAAGACCTAAACCAGATGATAGAACATGCTAAGCGTAGCATCAGACAGTCCCAGGATCGAGCCAGGCATTATGCAAGTCCACACAAACAAGATGTGCAGTTCTCCGCTGGTGAAAAAGTCTACTTGAGAGTCCCAGTTGACTCTAAAACCCTCAAATCAGGAGTGTGTGCTAAGTTGTCTCCTAGGTATTGTGGTCCCTTTACCATCAGTAGGAGACCAGGCGAGGTCACCTATGAACTAGAACTCCCACACAGTAGTAAGGTTTTTCCAATCTTTCATGTAAGTCAATTACGAAAAGCCTTAGCCAGATCAAAAAATCTGGTAGGGGACAGTGTTCTAGTTCTCCCATTGGATCCTCAACAACCTCCACATGAACCAGAGGAGATTCTTGATAGTAGAGAGACGCAGACTCGTCATACTCTATACCGAGAATATCTGGTCAAGTGGAATGATCAGCCTGTTGAGAATGCCACTTGGGAAAGAGGCAGCGTCCTTCGCAAGATTTTTCCAAACTTTGTCTTAGAGGACCAAGACAGTTCTTAAGGGGGAGGGAGTGTTACGAGCTCGTGACCAATGCCAAACCCTAGAGAACACAGATAGGTCAGATACCACAGTTAGGGTTGTGTCCAACGTACAGGACCAACAGGGAAAGACGGTGTGAGTAGTGTGCCCCAGCACGCTCCATAGCCATGGCGGGCCTAACACAGTCTAGGGACCTTGTCAGCAGGACATGGCCCCCAGTTGGGTCCCGACGTGCAGTCGGCCACGTCAGTGCCACGTGGCCGACACTTGGGCAGTATGCATGCTACCAGTCCTCACACTGGGCTAGGAGGGGCTTACTCTATATCAGGGAGTAGGCAAGGTTGGGTGGATCAGTTAGTGTTTGCCCTACTATGGTGTTAGGATCTATTACATTAACCTTCAAACTTTCTCTTCTTGCTCAATTTGCCCTTTGCGTCCCCAATGTTGCTGACCGCCTGTAGCAACTGCTACAATAGGATCAGGCCTCTTTTTCCATCTTCATAATACAAAGCCATTACCCTCTCGAAATCCCTTCATGAAGTGAAACACTTGAACTTCCTGAGGAATGCATAACAAAGCCTCTCGGTACCTGTCTACAAAATATAGATGCACTAAGGTATACTCTTTGTCAAAGATTCTCACAAGCATGTATCAAAGGTTTGCATCTTATAAAACTTGCTTAAAATAAAAAGAGGGAGAGGGAGATGATGAATAACAACATCTACACAAAGGAAGATCACAAAATCTAGCAAAATCATTCATTAAAAGCACACAAACGACTAAAAAAGGACCTCACCCCATGATTGCAAGCTTTTTCCTCTATGCATTTTAAATATTTCATCCATGTCAAGCCAAGTAACAAGTTTTCTCAAACTTCTTCACCTAAGTCTATGCTCAGACTGTTGCATACATATATTGAAGTAAATAAAGAAATCCTCTAATCCCAAATTTGGATGGCATTATAGTTATAAAACATTGAACTATGAAAAGTGTAGAGAAGCGCCCCACTAAGTGGCACCTAGCAATAATAATAAAAACTCACCACTGCAGGATGATTTCCAAGCTGACGCTCCAACACAAACTCAATCATTCCTGATGAATGCCTACGTGATGCAGGTGAAACTCCATGTTCTGTTGCAACTCGATGAGGACATGAAGCAGTAGTGTGACCTATGCAAAGTTGATATCAACATGTTTAGATATAGTTGACAATGACTTCGTTAAATCCAATGTGGGCCATGATTGTTCAAACAATTATCTTAGATAGGGCCATAAACCTTGATTTATATGTTGTTGAAATGGAAAACTACAGTTAAATGGAGCAAAAGTATAATGAAGGAGCCCACCTTGTTTTTTACAAAGAAAGCAAGGTTTATTTGGACAATCAATATAGATAGAGCCCACAAAACCTGCTTGATGATCTTTTGCTTTGCAAACCTGAAAAGAAATGGTTAAGATCTTAAGCATTAAAGTACATTATATTTCCAAATGCAAAGAATTCAAGCATAAAAAGCACACAAATGGCCATAGTTAAAAGGATTGCTTTGAGAGGCAAAAACATGACACCTCTCTCTCTCTCTCTCTCTCTCTCTCTCTCTCTCTCTCTCTCTCTCTCTGCATTTTCGAAGGATGTTTGGGAGGTGCAAGTAAGCTACACTACATCCACCCTTCACAGCTTAATGAAAACCAAAATCCAACATCCGACATCAAGTTTCTTCAACGGAGCATGTCAATGAATTTCAAGGAAGAAAAAAAAACCAAAATTAGCAAGCTCTTAACATTTGCTCCCAAGTTAATTCATTGCAAGCAGGTATTTAAGTCTTCAAATTGTTATTGGGCTGAATAATTGTTAGGGACCACACTCCCTTGGGTCCCAAACCCAAACTTGAGACTGGACGATGACGAGGCCTGTAGACTTGACCAGTGACTCGTGAACCTGCATGGTTGCCACGTGTCATGATCTAGGTGTGCACATGGCTTGGAGTCTCTCTCCTTGAAGGTATACAAGGGAAAGAAGGCTCAATTGCCATCCATTCTATCTACCTAGGAGGAGGTGGATGGAGAGCGTGTGCACAGCCAGGATGTTTGCTAACGTGAGGCAGGAAATGGCTGAGAGCCTAGGCGGTGGTATGGGACGCCGTCTAGGAGGGAGGTCGGATTCAGCTTGTTACGGTCACAAGTCAGGGCACGGTGGGTGGACCCGGATTAGGTCCTACGGCGGGGTGGAACGTGAATCGTTCGATCTCTTGTGGTTAACCGGCACCTGGATGTTGCAATAAGTAGGGATTGTAACATATGGTATCAGAGCCACTGCATGCTGAAAGCAGGTCCGTTGATCCGTAGAGTTTTTCTTGTAAGTTTCGGTGCTTTTGACGGATTTCAAAACGGGTTTAAAACGCATTTTTTATGCACCTTCTTGTGTTCTTCTTTCCGCTGTTTTTTTTACGAAAAATTGAAGTAAAAGTTTAAAAAAAAACAGTTGGGGGCCCAAAGAGGACCTACCACGTCGCACCGTCCAGGAAAGGACAGGTGGTGGCCCTTCCTACAGTTGATTCGTTCAGATTCAAGCATAAATCTGGTTGCGATGGACCCTCCTCAGCGTAGGAAAAAACTTCCAAATTGTAGATCACTGCCTGACCAGCGATGGTTTCCAAAAAGTGTTTTGAAAATCCGCCATGTGGCACTGTTCTGGCCAGGATAGGTGGCAGAAGGCAGCGCCCTACAGTTGCGTGTCATTTCTGATCCTTGGTTGGACGATTCGGGGCCCTCCCTGAAAAAATAAACACGTTTTTCCTTCTCCTGTCTGTGTCTGACAGCACTGTACAGTTTTGGAAAGGAGAAAGAGAAAGAAGGGGGGGGGGGGGGGAGGGGGGCTGAGGACCACCTGGTAGGTTGCCAGGAGATGGCCAGAAGGCTGAGGTAGAGGCTAGGTGGCAAAGTAAGGCCACTTGGCAGGTAGTAGGATAGCATGGAGAGGGAGGCATACCTCTCCTATGCATCTGTTTTTTGTGAAAAGAGGTGGAGGTGGTAGTGCATCCTTCTCTTTGCTCTCTCTTTTTCCTCTTGGCAGCCATGGACAATACCATTTGGTTTGTAAAGAGACAGCAAGAGTAGTTTTGTATCTACCTTCCTTGAGTAGCTTTTCTCTTCGATCATCTCTTCTTAATTCACCTCTCTCCTTCTTGTAGAAATGGAGCCTACTCCTACCACACAGCCTATGTCCCCTGTTAAAGAGGTTACGGTATCTACCTCTGTCTTAGACCCTGATGCTTTGATGCTGGCAATTAACAATCTACAGCAACAGATTGTAGATATGCAAGCTAGGCACAGTCGGGATCAGCAGGATCTCAAGGAATTGACGCAGCTAAGGCAATTGGTGCATCAACCCTTGTTCACTCCTGAAGCTTTTGCTGGGGAAAAGAAGGATAGAACCCCGGAGGCGGTCTTGCAATGGTTGGATCGATGGAATTTGCACTTTTCCATGCACGATTCATCCGAGGATAACAAGATCAATCTTGCCATCATGTACCTGCGAGGTAAAGCATTTACCTGGTGGCAAGATATAAGGGGTAAGCCTGAAGTTCCTAGAAATTGGGATGATTTCTGTAAGGCCTTTAAGGCGGCCTTCCTTCCTATTCTTGATGATTTTGAAATTTACCGTCAATATGCAACGATCCATATGGGGAGCCGGTCCCTGGATCAGTATTTACAAAATTTTTAGGAGGACCTTTTCCATTTTACAACTAGAATAGATCCTTTGCTAGCAAAGTTGCATTTTATACTTGGGTTGCCAAAAGACTATCAGCTAGAGGTCAAGAGGAACCAGCCTCTTACCCTCGAGGATGTTGTTCGCTTCGCCAGAATCTACGATGATACTCGTATGATGGCTAAGCCTGAGACTGGTGTCTTGCCCGACGTAAAGGGTAAGAAGCCTTTTTTTCCAAAGAAATCGAAAGACAAGGCAAAGGATGGGTCTTCACGTTCAGGTAAGTCGAAGAAAAGATCTACCTTGGACCAGGAAACCTTTATGAAAGCCAGAAGCGACAATCTATGCTTCAACTGCATGGAACCAAGTCATGTCGCGAAGCAATGTTTCATGGGCATGTTTCGTACGTTGTTTCAAAACACGTATGAAACATCTGGTTCAGGTTCGAAACGGGAAAAAAAATTTAGGGTTTTGTTTTTTTGAAAATGTGTTTTTGGGGTTTACAGATGTCATAGAAAGTCTAGTAACAAGTAGATACATCCAATTTCATGAGAATGCTCTAGAGAATGCAATTTCAAGAGGAGAAGCTGTGTATGGTGACTATGGTGACTTTCCTCAATCAATTATTGATACTGTCATGGATAGGTTATTAGGTTGCGAGAATCTGTTCATGCCCATTGCCAGTACATACTACAAAGCTTATGGCGCGGTTTTTGAAGTTTACAGATGTCATAGACAGTCTAATAAAGTGAAAAAATCCAATTTTATGAGAATGCTCTAGAGAAATTAGAATGCAATTTTAAGAGAGAATCTGTGTATGGTCATTGGTGACTATGGTCACTTTCCTCAGTCAATTATTGATACTATCATGGATAGGTTATTAGGTTGCGAGAATCTGTTCATGCCCATTGAAAGTACATACTACAAAGCTTATGGTACTGTTCAAAAAAAAAAAAAATTGGTTTTTTTTTTTTTCAGTCGTTTCGAACACTGAAACGGCGTTTCAAAACGGGGTCGTTTTGTAAGTCCCGTTTTGAACACGTTTTAGCGTTCGAAACGCGTTTTGAGGAAACACTGTCGCAAAGGAATGTCCCAAGAAATGGAAAGCTAAAGGGGCATCTTTTAAGACGCCAGGTAACTCTAGCATATCTAGTGTAGATCTTTCCTTTGCTAGTAATTATGTGTGCGAGCATTGTTGTTTTAATACGGCTGTTTTTGGCCCTCCTGACCTCATTCGGATGAAGGGGATTGTGAGTGGCCAAGCCGTAACTGTTTTATTTGACGATGGTTCCACACATAATTTTATTAACGCTAATTTGTTGCAGAAGCTAAAGGTGGAAACAAGGCAAAGTGACCACCGATACACAGTGAAGCTGGCAACGGGAGCAGAAAGCCAAGTTTGGGACCAGATAGTCTCACGTCTACCAGTAGAGATTCAAGCCTATAAGGATAAATGAGACTTTCACATTATGAATCTAGATAGAGTAGATGTAATACTTGGAAAGGAGTGGTTCTATGAGAGGAACGAGTCTATGAAGAAGAACTATGTAACTCACAGTTTGTCGTTCTTGCATAACAGCTCACTCATAGAATTAAATGGAAGTGTTGATATTTCTACTCCGTATATGCTTTCTACTTTAAAAACAGTTAAATGTATGGATGTTGTTGATTGCAATTCTTATTTATGTTGGTTTACTTACCATGAAGAACGTAGCTTGCAATTTTACAATCTCCAAATGGAACTAATGTCTAATAACCTAAAGCAAGAAAACTCACCAGAAGGTGAAATCTTTAGGAAACTTAGGCAAGAATTTAATGATGTGTTTCCTGAGCAGCTTCCTGAGGGTCTTCCCCCCTCTAGGGGTGTTGACCATGGTATTAAACTGATTCCTGGTAGTTCACCTATATCACTGTACCCCTATAGGATGAGTACTACTGAAGAGGATGAGGTTTATAGGCAACTGCAAAATTACCTTAAGATGGGCCATGTTAGCCTAGTAAATCTCCCTGGGGGACACCCGTGCTCCTTGTTGATAAAAAAGATGAAGGTACTCGTCTTTGTGTGGACTTTAAAAAGTTGAATAAATTAACAAATAAAAATCATTATCCTTTGCCGCGAATGGATGAGCTGCTTGATCGATTGCACGGTGCAAAGTACTTCACCAAAATCGATTTGAGATCAGGGCATCATCAAATTCGCATAAAGACTGAGGATGTTGAAAAAACCGGGTTTAAAACTAAGTACGGCCATTATGAGTTTCTGTTACCATTTGGCTTGACAAATGCTCCACCGACTTTCCAACAGATGATGAACAATCTTCTTCATCCATATCTGGGAAAGTTTGTGATAGTGTACTTAGATGATATTCTCATCTATAGCAAGAACTTGGAGGAGCATGAGGAGCATCTCAAGATTGTCTTAAAGTTACTTAGGCAGGAGAAGCTTTTTGCCAAGGAGTCCAAAGGTGAGATCTTCCTAAAAAGGTTCTTATACCCTGGTCACATTATTTCGGACCATGGGTTGGAAATTGACCCAAATAAAGTCCGACAGGTACGTAAATGGCCTATTCCTAAAACCATCCAAAAAATTAAGTCCTTTTTGGGCTTCACGGGGTTTTTTCATAGATTCATCTTGAACTATGCATTAATTGCATTGGCCTTGACGACTGTCCTCAGAGGGGCTAAAAGAATAAGCCGGCACAGTAAGTTCAGTGACCAGTCCTCCAGTTACTTGGACTGAAGAGTTGAATCAAAATTTTGAGAACCTCAAATACTGTGTAACTACAGCGCCTATTCTACACAGTGGATCCTAACAAGCCGTATGTACTTGAAACGGATGCCAGTGACTATGCTATAGGCGCAGTCCTATATCAAGATGGTAGGGCGGTAGCTTTTGAAAGCAAGAAGTTGGACCCTCCTCAAAGGCGGTATTCCACCTATGACAAGGAACTTTTTGCTGTTATTCATGCCCTGAAAGTTTGGAGACATTATTTATATGGCTCCCAATTTACTATAGTTACTGACCATCAAGTGTTAAAGTATATTAACGATGCGGTCGACCTTAGTGGTCAGAGATGCTCCAAGAATTTCATTATGACATTGAGTACCGAAAGGGTACTTCTAATAGTGTCACGGATGCCTTAAGCCGGATTGGAGAGGTTAATCAGTTAAGCTTTTCTGAGATCCAATCTGAATTGTATCTGTCCTTAAGAGATTTGTGTAAGACCGATAGGTACTTCGGTCGTATTTGGCTAGACGTCCTGGCAGGTTGTTCTAGATCTAGTGATGAGCTTGGAATGCAGGATTCCAAGATTTCTCCTCAGGACAAAATACAAAGAGACTATTCCATTAGGAATGGGTTGCTTTTCCATAATGGAAAAGTTTGTCTGCCAGAAAATGATGATATAAGGGCCCAAATCCTGCATGAATGTCATGACAGCCCGTGTGCAAGGCACCCTGCGCGCGACAGAAAGGA